>SJYC01113544.1:0-22415 GCA_006408675.1 Madoqua kirkii
TCCTCTACCTTTTCTAAAACCAGCTTGAACATCTGGAAGTTCATGGTTCACGTATTACTTAAGCCTGTCTTGGAGAATATTGAGCAGAACACAGTATGATATAAATCACAGAAACATATTTTCCAATCCATCTATCAGAATCGTAAAATCATGAACACCTTATTGTAAAATTCAGAGATAAACTGAAAAAATTAGGGAAAACCACTAGATCATACAGGAATAACCTCATCAAACCCTTATGATTCTACAGTGGAAGTGACAAAAATAATTGAGAGACTAAATCTCATCGACTCATCTAGTGGACAGTCAGTGGTGGACACAGTGGCTAAAGAATTATGGACAGAAGTTAGAAACAGTGTACAGGAGATAGTGATCAAAAACTTCCCCAAGAAAAATAAAAGCTAAAAGGTAAAACTGTCATTTGTGGAGGACTTAAAAGTAGCTGAGGGAAAAAAAAAAAAAAAAAAAGCAGACATGAAAGGCAAAGGAGAAAAGGAAAGTTATACCCATCTAGATGCAAAGTTCCAAAAATAGCTAAGAGAGATAAGGAAGCCTTTTTAACTGAACAATGCAAAGACATACCAGGAAGCATTAGAATGACAAAGACTAAAGATCTCTTCAAGAAAATTAGTGATGACAAGGAAACATTTCATGTGAAGATGGCACAATAAAGACAGAAATGGTATTAGCCTAACAGTAGCAGAAGATATTAAGAAGGGGTGGCAAAAATGCAAAGAAAAACTATACAGAAAAGGTCTTAATGGATAGCTAAGACGTGATCACTCACATAGACTCAGACATCCTGGAGTTGGAATGCAAGTGGGCCTTAGAAGCATTACTGCAAACAAAACTAGAAGTGATGGCGTCCCATTTGAACTATTTCAAATCCTAAAAGATGATGTTGTGAAAGTGCTTCCCTCACTATGCCAGCAAATTTGGAAATTCAGCAGTGTCCACAGGACTGGTCAGTTTCCACTAAAAAGGTCACTTTTCATTACAAACCCAGAGAAGGGCAATGCCAAAATGTGTTCAAATGATCATACAATTGCACACATTTCATGCAGTAGCACAGAGAAGGCAATGGCAACCCACTCCAACAATCTTGCCTGGAAAATCTCATGGATGGAGAAGCCTGGTAGGCTACAGTCCATGGGTTTGTGAAGAGTCCGACATGACTAAGTGACTTCACTTTCACTTTCATGCATTGGATCAGGAAATGGCAACCCACTCCAGTGTTCATGTCTAGAGGATACTAGGGACGGCAGAGCCTGGTGGGCTTCCATTTATGGGGTCGCACAGAGTCAGACACGATTGAAGTGACTTAGCAGCTGCAGCATGCACTAGCAAAATAATGCTCAAAATTTCCCAAGGCAGGCTTCAACAGTACTTGAACTGTGAACTTCCAAATGTTCAAGCTGGAGTAGGAAAGGCAGAGGAACCAGAGATCAAACTACCCACATCTACTGGATTATCAAAAAAGCTAGAGAATACCAAAAAAAAAAAAAAAAATCAGTTCACTTCAGTTTAGTACACTCATTCAGTTGTGTCTAACTCTTTGTGACCCCATGAATCACAGCACACCAGGCCTCCCTGTCCATCACCAACTCCTAGAATTCAGTCAAACTCCTGTCCATTGAGTTGGAGATGCCATCCAGCCATCTCATTATCTGTTGCTCCCTTCTCCTCCTGGCCTCAATCCCTCCCAACATCAGGGACTTTTCCAATGAGTCGACTCTTTACAGGAGGTGGCCAAAGTGTTGGAGTTTCAGCATTAGCATCATTCCTTCCAATAAACACCCAGGACTGGTCTCCTTTAGAATGGACTGGTTGGACCTCCTTGCAGTTCAAGGGACTCTTGAAAGTCTTCTCCAACATCACAGTTCAAAAGAATTAATCCTTTGATGCTCAGCTTTCTTCACAGTCCAATTCTCACATACATACATGATCACTGGAAAAATCATAGCCTTGACTAGATGGACCTTTGTTGGCAAAGTAATGTCTCTGCTTTGCAATATGCCATCTAGTTTGGTCATAACTTTCCTTCCAAGGAATAAGCGTCTTTTAATTTCATGGCTGCAGTCAAAATCTGCAGTGATTTTGGACCCCCCAAAATAAAGTCTGACATTGTTTCCACTGTTTTCCCGTCTATTTCCCATGAAGTGATAAGACCAGATGCCATGATCTTCATTTTCTGAATATTGAGCTTTAGGCCAGCTTTTTCACTCTCCTCTTTCTACTTCATCAGGAGGCAATTTTGTTCCTCTTCACTTTCTGCCACAAGGGTGGTGTCATTTACATATATGAGATTACTGCTATTTCTTTCAGCAATCTTGATTCCAGCTGGTGCTTCTTCCAGTCCAGCGTTTCTCATGATGTACTCTGCATAGAAGTTAAATAAGCAGGGTAACAATATACAGCCTTGACGTACTCCTTTTCCTATTTGAATCCAGTTTGTTGTTGATTACACCAAAGTCTTTGACTGTGCAGATAACGACCAACTGGAAAATTCATCAAGAGATGGGAATATCAGATCACCTGACCTGCCTCCTGAGAAATATGTATGCAGGTAAAGAAGGAACAGTTAGAACTGGACATGCAACAACAGATTACAAATTGGGAAAGCGTACGTTAAGGCTGCCTATTTTCACCCTGCTTATTTAACTTACATGTAGAGTACATCATGTGAAATGCCTGGCTGGATGAAGCACATGCTGGAATCAAGATTGCTGGGAAAAATATCAATAAGCTCAAATATGCAGATAAAACCACCCTTATGGCAGAAAACAAATAATAACTAAAGAACCTCTTGATCAAAGTGAAGGAGTTGAGTAAAAAAGCTGCCTTAAAATTCAACATTCAAAAAACTAAGACTGTGACATCTGGTCCCAACTCTTCAAGGCAAATAGATAGGAAAGCAATGGAAACAGTTAAATATTTTATTTTCTTGCATTCCAAAATACTGAGGTTGTTGACTGTAGCCTTGAAATTAAAAGCTGTTTGCTTCTTGGAAGAAAAGCTTGAGCAACATAGGCAGCATATTAAAAATCAGAGACATTACTTTACCAACATGGTCCCTCTCGTCAAAGCTTTGGTTTTTACAGTAGTCATATATGGATGTGTGAGAAAGCTAAGTGCTGAAGAACTGATGCTTGTGAACTGTGGTGTTGGAGAATACCCTTGAAAGTCCCTTGAATTGCAAGAAGATCCAACCAGTCCATCCTAAATAGAATCAGTGCAGAATATTAGTTAGAAGGACTGATATTAACACTTAAACTTCATATTTTGGCCACCTGATGTGAAGAACTGATTCCTTGGAAAAGATCCAGATACTGGGAAAGATTGAAAATAGAAGGAGAAAATGATGACAGTGGATGAGATGGTTGGGTGGCATAATCGATTCTATGGACAGAGTTTGAGGAAGCTCCAGGAGCTGGTGATCAACAGGGAAGCCTGGGGTGCTGCCATTTATGGGTTTGCAAACAGTTGGACATGACTGAGTAATTGAAGCGAACTGAACCAGCTTCCTGAGAAACCTGTATTCAGATCAGGAAGCAATAGTCAGAATCATGTGGAGAACAACAGACTGATCAAAATTAGAAAAAGAGTACATCAAGGATGGTATATTTCATCCTGCCTATTTAAGTTATATGCAAATTGCATCATGTGAAATGTAGGGCTGGATGAATCACAAGAGTGCAGGGAGATATATCAACAGCCTCAGATACTGAGATGAAACCACCCTAATTACAGACAGTGAAAAGGCACAAAGAACCTCTTGATGAAGGTTAAAAGGGAAAGTGAAAAAGCTGGCTTGAAACTCAACATTCAAAAAACGAAGATTATGTCATTGTGTTCCACCACTTCATGGCAAATAGATAAAGGAAAAATAGAAATATTTTTCCTTGGGTTCCAAAATATTTTCTTGGGTTCCAAAATCATTGTGGATAGTGACTGCAACCATGAAATTAAAAGAGGCTTACTTCTTGGAATAAAAGCTGTGAAAAAACTGTACGGTGTTTAAAAAGCAGAGATATAACTTTGCCGACAGATGTCTGTACAGTCAAATCTATGGGTTTTCCAGTACTCGTGTATGAATGTAAGAGTTGGACCATAAAGAAGGCTGAGTGCCAAAGAACTGATGCGTTCAAACTGTGATGCTGGAGAAGATTCTTTAGAATCCCTTTGGCAGCACGGAGATCAGAGCAGTCAATCCGAAAGGAAGTCAACCACGGAATATTCATTGGAAGGACTGATGATGAAGCTGAACTGTCAGTACTTTGGCCACCTGATATGAAGAGCAGACTCACTGGAAAAGACTGAGATGATGGGAAGGACTGAGGGCAGGAGAAGAAGGACCTGACAGAGGATGAGATCATTGGATGGCATCATCGATTCAATGGACATGAATTAGAACAAACTCCAGGAGATAGGAAGGACAGGAAAGCCTGGTGTACTGTAGTACATGGGGTTGCAAAGTGTTGGATATTACTGAGAGACAGAACAACAACCCAGAAAAAATGGAAATAAATGTAAAAATAAGCAAATGGGACCTACTTAAACTCCAAAGTGTATTCAGAGCAAGGGAAATATTAAATGAAACTAAAAGACAACACACAGATTGGGAGAACATATTTTCAAATGATGTCACTGATAAGGGATTACTCTTCAAAATTTACAAATAGCTTAGGATGCTTAATAGCATCAAAACAAGCAAGTCACTCAAATAATGGCTAGAAGACTTGAATAGACATTTCTCCAAAGAGGATGTAAACATGGCCAATAGGCACATGAAAAGATGTTTAAAATCACTAGGTATTAGAGAAATGCAAATCAAAATAACGATATACCACATCACATTGATTAGAATGGCTATCATCAAAATATCTAGAAACACCAACTGCTGGAGAGTGTGTGAGAAGAAAGGAACCCTCCTGCACTGTTGGTGGGAATGTAAATTGGTTGCAGCCACTATGGAAAACTTCATGGAAATTCCTTTACAAACTAAAAATAGAGCTAACATAGGACCCTGAAATCCCATTCCTGAGAAAACCATGGCCCCAAAATACATGCATCCCATTGTTCATTGCAGCACTGTTTACAATAGCCAAGGCATGGAAGCAGTCTAAATGTCATCAACAGTGGAATGGATAAAGAAACAGTGACTGTATTTATAGTCACTGTTGTACATATATAAATGTAAATATATACATATATACATATACATATATATATATATATATATATATATATACACACATATATAATGGAATATGTATGGTAAAACAGACTAGTTTCAAATCAGGAAAGGAGTACATCAAGACTGTATATTGTCACCATGCTTATGTAACTTATATGCAGATTACCTCATGAGAAACACTGGGCTGGATGAAGCAAAAGCTGAGCACCAACGAACTGATGCTTTTGAACTGTGGTGTTGGAGAAGACTCTTGAGAGTCCCATAGACTACTAACAAATCCAACTAGTTCATCCTAAAGGAAATCAGTCCTGAATGTTCAACGGAAGAACTGATGCTGAATCTGCAACTCCAATATTTTAGCCACCTGATCCTGATATGAAGAGCTGACTCATTTGAAAACAACAACAAACAACAACAACAACAACAACAAACTGATGCTGGGAACAATTGAAGGCAAGAAGAGAAAGGGACAATGGAGTCTGAGATGGTTGGATGGCATTACTGACTCAATGGAAATGAGTTTGAGTAAACTCCAGGAGTTGGTGATGGATAAGGAGGCCTGGTGTGTTGTAGTCATGGAGTCATAAAGAGTTAGACACGGCTGAGCTACTGAACTGACTGACAATAAAGTATTACTTAACCATTAAAATTAATTAAACAATATAATTTGCAGCAAAATAGATGGACCTAGATATTGTCATACTGAGTGAAATAAGTCAGAGAAGGAGAAAAATTATATAACATCCTTTATATGTAGAATTTAAAAACAAATGATACAAATGAACTATGTACAAAACATAAAAAGACTCACAGTCTTAGAAAACTATGGTTGCTGGTGGGAAGAGATAGTTAGGGACTTTGGAAAGATCATGTACACATTGCTTTAGCCATATGATTATCTCAATAGATGCAGAGAAAGCCTTTGACAAAATTCAACATCCATATATGATAAAGTCCTTCAAGAAAGGAGGAACAGAAGGGACATACCTCCACACAATAAAAGCTATACATGACAAACCCACAGCGACCATTATCCTCATTATCTGCATTATGTTTAAAAATTGAAAGCATTTCTCCTAAAATCAGAAATAAGACAAGGGGCCCACTTTCACCACTCCTATTCAGCATAGTTTTGGAAGTTTTGGCCACAACAATCAGAGCAGAAAAAGAAATAAAAGGAATGCAAATTGAAAAAGAAGTAAAAATCTCACTGTTTGCAGATGACATGATCATCTAGACAGAAAACCCTAAAGACTCCACCAGAAAATTGCTACAGCTAATCAATGAATATTGGTAAAGTTGCAGGATATAAAATCAACACACAGAAATGCCCTGCATCCCTATACACTAATAATGAAAAGATAGGAAGACAAATTAAGGAAAAAAATTCCCTTTACCATTGCAATGAAAATAATAAAAAACTAAGAATATATCTACCTAAAGAAAATAAAGACCTATATATAAAATAATGGTAAAAGAAATCAAAAAGGACACTAATGGATGGAGAAATATACCATGTTCATGGATCAGAAGACTCAATATAGTGAAAATGAGTATACTACTCAAAACAATCTTCCATATGATTATCTCAATAGATGCAGAGAAAGCCTTTGACAAAATTCAACATCCATATATGATAAAGTCCTTCAAGAAAGGAGGAACAGAAGGGACATACCTCCACACAATAAAAGCTATACATGACAAACCCACAGCGACCATTATCCTCATTATCTGCATTATGTTTAAAAATTGAAAGCATTTCTCCTAAAATCAGAAATAAGACAAGGGGCCCACTTTCACCACTCCTATTCAGCATAGTTTTGGAAGTTTTGGCCACAGCAATCAGAGCAGAAAAAGAAATAAAAGGAATGCAAATTGAAAAAGAAGTAAAAATCTCACTGTTTGCAGATGACATGATCATCTAGACAGAAAACCCTAAAGACTCCACCAGAAAATTGCTACAGCTAATCAATGAATATTGGTAAAGTTGCAGGATATAAAATCAACACACAGAAATGCCCTGCATCCCTATACACTAATAATGAAAAGATAGGAAGACAAATTAAGGAAAAAAATTCCCTTTACCACTGCAATGAAAATAATAAAAAACTAAGAATATATCTACCTAAAGAAAATAAAGACCTATATATAAAATAATGGTAAAAGAAATCAAAAAGGACACTAATGGATGGAGAAATATACCATGTTCATGGATCAGAAGACTCAATATAGTGAAAATGAGTATACTACTCAAAACAATCTATAGATTCAATGCAATCCCTATCAAGTTACCAATGGTATTTTTCACAGAACTAGAACAAATAATTTCACAAAATGTATGGAAATACAAAAAACCTCTAATCGAATAGCCAAAGCAATCTTGAGAAAGAAGAATGGAACTGGAGGTATCAACCTGCCTGACTTCAGGCTCGATTACAAAGCCACAGTCATCAAGACAGTATGATACTGGCACAAAGACAGAAATATACATCAGTGGAACAAAATAAAAGCCCAGAGATAAATCCACCCACCTATGGACACTTTATCTTTTACAAAGGAGGCAAGAATATACAATGGAGAAAAGACAGTCTCTTTAACGAGTGGTGCTGGGAAAACTGGTCAACCACTTGTAAAAGAATGAAATTAGAATACTTTCTAACACCATACACAAAAATAAACTCAAAATTAATTAAAGATCTAAAGGTAAGACCAGAAACTATAAAACTCCTAGTGGAGAACATAGGCAAAACACTCTCTGACATAAATCACAGCAGGATCCTCTATGACACACCTCCCAGAATACTGGAAATAAAAAGCAAAAATAAACAAATGGGATCTAATTAAACTTAAAAGCTTCTGCACAACAAAGGAAACTATAAGCAAGGAGAAAAGACAGCCTTCAGAATGGGAGCAAATAATAGCAAATGAAGCAAATGACAAACAACTAACCTCAAAAATATACATGCAACTCCTGCAGCTCAATTCCAGAAAAATAAACAACCCAATAAAAAAAAATGGGCCAAAGAACTAAATAGACATTTCTCCAAAGAAGACATACGGATGGCTAACAAACACATGAAAAGATGCTCAACATTATTCATTATCAGAGAAATGCAAATCAAAACCACAATGAGGTACCATTTCATGCCAGTCAGAATGTTTATGATCCAAAAGTCTACAAGCAATAAATGCTACAGATGTGGAGTAAAGGGAACCCTCTTACATTGGTGGTAGGAATGCAAACTAGTAAAACCACTATGGAGAAGAGTGTGGAGAATCCTTAAAAAACTAGAAATAAAATGGCCATATGACCCAGCAATCCCACTGCTGGGCATACACACAGAGGAAACCAGAACTGAAACAGACACATATACCCCAAAGTTCATTGCAGCACTATTTATAATAGCTACGACATGGTAACAACCTAGATATCCATCAGCAGATGAATGGGTAAGAAAGCTGTAGTACATATACACAATGGAGTATTACTTAGCCATTAAAAAGAATGCATTTGAATCAGTTCTAATGAGGTGGATGAAACTGGAGCCTATTATACAGAGTTAAGTAAGCCAGAAAGAAAAACACCAATTTTTCACAGTATACTAACATCTATTTATGGAATTTAGAAAGATGGTAACGATAACCTTGTATGTGAGACAGCAAAAGAGACACAGATGTATAAAACATTCTTTTGGACTCTCTTGGAGACGGTGAGGGTGGGATGATTTGGGACAATGGCATTGAAACATGTATGATATCTTATGTGAAATGAATCGCCAGTCCAAGTTTGATGCATGATACAGGATGCTCAGTGCTGGTGCACTGGGATGACCCAGAGGGATGTCTCCAATTAATATATATATATATATATATAGAAAGAAATTCAAACCTTGTATATTAAGACCCTGCCATTAACATGGAGCTCAACTCACTTTTTGCTGCAAAATATATCTTGGTTTGCAGATTCTGCTGAAAGCAAAGTAAACTATCAGTGATCTGTTTTTCAATTTTCATTTAGAACCAATTCCAGCTGTAGCCATTCTTAAAATACTAGGTCAAATGCATATTATCAGATTAATATTGAAATGTAGCAGCTTTTACACTATGGTCTCTTTATATTTTGAGTTTAATTACTAAACTATGTCCTGTCAGAAATCAAATCAGTCTTTGTGTGGAAAGGGTAAAAGCAAGGACTTATTGGAATTTAAAGCAACAAAAATTCAAGGAACACATATCCCATAATAATTAGGTCCCAAACCAAATGAAGTTTACATAATAGATGCCAAATATTATAATTTGCTGACACTGTAATAATTTTCTTATATTTTATTTTTTCCTCTCTTTTTTAACTTTATTATTGAACTGGTCACAAGCATATATTAAAGTGTATAACATAATCTGAGTGATAAAGCATCAAAGAAAGTTACTGTAGTATATACAGGGAAAACTGCAATATTTTTACATCAATGAAAGAAGGTTAACATGTTCTTTGCCATCATTATCTGCTCTCCTTAATGAAACTACTGTTCTATCACCTTGATTAGTTTTACCAGTTCTAAAATGTCATGTAAATAAAATCATAGTGTATGTGCTTCTCTGAATTTGCCTTCTTTTTCTCAAAATGAGGTCTATGAGATTTTTTCATGCTACTGTATATATCAATAGTTTACTTTTTTTTTTCCTTCTCTTTTCCATTGAACCAATTAAATGAAATATGTTTATTCATTGCTTTACTCATGGAGAATTATGTTGCAATTGCTTTGGGAAATTACAAAAAATCTTATATACATTCTTATGCATACCTTTTTGTGGCCACATATATTCATGTAGAGTCAGTTCGGTTCAGTTGCTCAGTTGTGTCTGACTCTTTGTGACCCCATGAATTGCAGCATACCAGGCCTCCCAGTCCATCACCAACTCTCGGAGTGCACCCAAACTCACATCCATCAAATCAGTGATGCCGTCCAGCCATCTCATCCTCTGTCATCCCCTTCTCCTCCTGCTCTCAATCCCTCCCTGCATCAAAGTCTTTTCCAATGAGTCAACTCTTTGCATGAAGTGGCCAAAGTACTGGAGTTTCAGCTTTAGCATCATTCCTTCCAAAGAACACCCAGGACTGATAATCCTTAGGATGAACTGCTTGGATCTTCTGGCAGTCCAAGGGACTCTCAAGAGTCTTCTCCAACACCACAGTTCAAAAGCATCAATTCTTCGGTGCTCAGCTTTCTTCACAGTCCAATTTTCACATCCATACCTGACCACTGGAGAAACCATAGCCTTGATTAGATAGACCTTTGTTGGCTAAGTAATTTCTCTGCTTTTCAATATGCTATCTAGGTAGGTCAGAACTTTACTTCCAAGGAATAAATGTCTTTAAATTTCATGGCTGCAATTATGTAGAATAGGTACCTTTAAGAAACATTGTTAAGTCATAGGCTGATATTAAACTACCTTTGCATTAATTTAATCTGTTTATCGAATCTGTTATTTGCATCAGGCATAAGCAACTAGTGGTGACCTAGTCATAAAATATTCAAGCTGATCTCTAAACCTCACCCCTGCTGCTGTTGCTGCTGCTAAGTTGCTTCAGTCATGTCCAATGCTGTGCAACACCATAGATGGCAACCCACCAGGCTTCTCTGTCCCTGGGATTCTCCAGGCAAGAATACTGGATTGGGTTGCCATTTACTTCTCCAATGCATGAAAATAAAAAGTAAAAGTGAAGTCACTCAGTTGTGTCCGACTCCTAGCGACCCCATGGACTGCAGTCTACCAGGCTCCTCTGACTACGGAATTTTCCAGGCAAGAGTACTGGAGTGGGGTGCCATTGCCTTCTCCAAATCCCACCCCAGATAAATTCAATTGTCCTAGGAATGCTCACAGATATCCTATATAATAACTATAGAAAAGTTTCCAACTCAGAGACATGAACCCAAGGGACACAGTGGATACAAACTAACCACTGAAACTTCTCCAACTCCCACACATGCATCCTTGATGCACAGCTGTGTCTTCAAGTGACCTCAGGCAGCCAGAAGCCCACTAAGGATTCATGAGCATTCCGTAAATACATACATCTGATTATAAGAGACTGAGCTATGTGAAAGACATACACAATAGAGTCTGTTGTTATATATCTTGCAACTGTCAATCAAAACTCTCAGTGCACAGCACCTAGATGAATATGTAGAAGTCTTCTCTTGAAAAACCCTTACTTATTATTTTGGCATCACAGCCTGTCTTAGCTTGGCATATCTCTCTTTTGAGTTCCTTGAGGTTTTCTTTCTGTTCCTTCTTCAATGAACTTGTTTTTGCTACAGGTAAAATCTCAGATTTTTCTCTGTGTTCTTACCAAGAACCAAGGCCTCATGAGGAACTGTCCTCTTCAATTATTAGTGTGAAGTAGTGAAAATGTTAGTCACTCAGTCATGTCAAGCTCTTTGAAACCCCATGAGCTATAGCCTGCCAGGTTCCTATGTCCATGGAATTCTCTAGGCAATAATGCAGTAGTGGGTTAGCTATTCCCTTCTCTGGGAAGTCTTCTCAACCCAGGGATCAAACTCAGGTCTCCTGTATTGCAGACACATTCTGTACCATCTGAGCAACCAGTAAGGTGAAAATGTTAGTCACTTCAGTCAGGTCCAAATCTTTGTGACCCTTGGACTGCAGCCTGCCAGGCTCCTCTGTCCATGGAATTCTCCAGGCAAGAATAGATAACCTTTCTCTTCTCCAGCTGATTTCTCGATCCATGGATTGAACCTAAGTCTCTTGCATTGCAGGTGGATTCTTTACCATAACAGCCATGAGGGAAGCCACCAGGGAAGTCCCTCAATTTTTGTTATCTGGTAACAAATCTAGATAGTAGATGCATGAGCATTCTTTGCAAAGTTCTTTCAACTTTTATGCATGTTTGAAATATTTCAAAATAAAAAGGGAGAAGTCTAATACGGAGGATATAAGCAAGTGCCAGGGTTACTCATTCTTGATATGTGTACAAGGCACATTTAAATATCCAGAAATGCCTATGTAAGAAAAAACATGTGCTGCACTACAGAGTGGCTGGACTTTGACATTAGGCTGAGAATAGGCCAGAATTCAACCCTTCTGCAGGAAGATATATGCAAGAAAGGATATAATGCTTGCAATCTGTACATTGTTTCTCTTTTCACAAACACATAAATCAGTTAAATCATACTGTGCTGAAAGGATAAACAGAACCCCGAAGTGACACACTTTTGGTCTTTCATATGAAAGCTTGATGAAACAGACATCATGCTTTCCCATAATATCATATAAGATGACCTTTCATCTGATATTCAAAATCATCTTAATATATTCTAAAATAAACATGATATGATTGCTCAGTCATGTCTGACCCTTTGTGACCCCATGGACACCAGGCTCCTCCATCCATGGGATTTTCTAGGCAAGAGTCCTGGAGTGGGTTGCCTTTTCCTTCTCCAGGGAACTTCCCGACCCAGGGATCAAACCCCGGTCTCGAACATTATAGATAGACACTTCACAAAATCTCTTTAAATTCAGTTTTCCAATATACTGGTGGGTTCACATGTAGAAGGAATCATCCTTGAGGCATTTACTAATTTGATTCCATATCTAAGCACTAAATGTTGATATTTTTACCTCCCAAATAATGTTTCAACAAGATTGCTTTGTAATACTTCACTTTAGGCTTTGAAATGAGCTCAGTTCAGTCACTCAGTCGTGTCTGACTGTTTTCAACCCTATGGACTGCAGTATGACAGGCTTCCCTGTAAATCACCAAATCACTGTGCCTACTCAAATTCATGTCCATCATATCAGTGATGCCATCCAACCATCTCATCTTCTGTTATCAGCTTCTCTTTCCACCATCAGTCTTTCCCAGCATCAGGGTCTTTTCCAGAGAGTCAGTTCTTCACATCAGGTGGCCAAAATATTGGAGTTTCAATTTCATCCTCAGTCCTTCCAATGATTATTCTGATTCTTCCAGTGACTGATTTCCTTTAGGATGGACTAGTTGGATTCCTTTGCAGTCCAAGGGACTCTCAGGAGTTTTCTCAAACACCACAGTTCAAAAGCACCAGTTCTTTGATGCTTAACCTTCTCTATGGTCCAACATTCACATCTGTACATGACTACTGGAAAATCCATAGCTTTGACTATACGGGCCTTTGTCAACAAAGTAATAGCTCTGCTTTTTAATAGTTCTGTCTAGGCTCTTCAAACATCTTCTGATTTCATGGCTGCCATTAATGTCTGCAGTGATTTTGGAGGTCAAGGAAACAGTCACTGTTTTCCCCCCCCCCCCTTTTTTTTTTTTAAAATTTATACTCTGTGAGGTAATGGGACCAGATGCCACTATCTTAATTATTTTAATATGCATTTAAAGCCAGTTTTTTCACTCTCCTCTTTGACTTTCATCAAGAGGCACTTCAGTAACTTTTTACTTTCTGCCATTAGTGTAGTATCATATGTATATCCGAGGTTGTTGATATTTTTTCATGAAATCCTGACTCCAGTTTGTGATTCATCCAGACCAACATTTCACATGATATAGTCTTCAGATAAGTTAAATAAGCAAGGTATCAATATACGGTCTTAACATATTCCTTTCCCAATTTTGAACCAATCCAGTGACCAGTTTTAACTGTTGCTTCTTGTTCTGCATAAAGGTTTCTCAGGAGGCAGGTAAGATGGTCAGGAATTCTCATCTTTTTAAGAATTTTCTACAGTTTGTTGTGATCCACATAGTCTAAGGCTTTAAGTCAATAAACCAGAAGTATATATTTTAAATGGAACTCTCTTGATTTTTCAATGATCCAACAGATGTTGATAATTTGATCTCTGGTTCCTCTTCCTTTTCTACATCCAGCTTGAACATCTGGAAGTTCACAGTTCACATACTGTTGAAGCCTGGCTTGGAGAATTTTGAGCAGTACTTTACTAGCTTGTAAGATGAGTGCAATTGTGAGGTAGCTTTAATATTCTTTGGCATTGCCTTTCTTTGGGATTGGAATGAAAGCTAACATTTTCCAGTCCTGTGACCGTTACTGAGTTTCCCAAATTTGCTGGCATATTAAGTACAGCACTTGCACAGTATCATCTTTTAGGATTTGAATTAGTTCAACTGTAATCCCATCACTTCCAACAGTTTTGTTGGTATAATGCTTTCTGAGACCCACTTGACTTCACCCTCCAAGATGTCTGGCTCTATGTGAGTGAGCACACTTTCATGGTTGTCTGGGTCATTAACTTTTTTTTGGTTACAGTTCTTCCATGTATTCTTGCCACCTCTACACCACTGGTTAATCTCTTCTGCTATTGTTAACCCCTTGCTATTTCTGTCCTTTATTGTGCCCATTTCTGGCATAACAGTTTCCAATTTTCTTGAAGAAATCTCTAGTATTTCCAATTGTATCATTTTCCTCTATTTTTTGCATTATTCACTTCAGAATGCTTTCTTATTTATCCTTGCTATTCAATGATTTTGGAGCTGCCAAAAATAAAGTCTGACACTCTTTCCACTGTTTCCCCATCTATTTCCCATGAAGTGGTGGGACCAGATGCCATGATCTTCATTTTCTGAATGTTGAGCTTTAAGCCAGCTTTTTCACTCTCAACTTTCACTTTCATCATGAGGCTTTTTATTTCCTCTTCACTTTCTGCCATAAGAGTGGTGTCATCTGCATATCTGAGGTTATTGATACTTCTCCCAGCAATCTTGATTCCAGCTTCTGTTTCTTCCAGTCCAGCGTTTCTCATGATGTATTTTGCATATGTTAAATAAACAGGGTGACAATATAAAGCCTTGATGTACTCCTTTTCCTATTTGGAACCAGTCTGTTGTTCCACGTCTAGTTCTACCTGTTGCTTCCTGACCTGCATATAGGTTTCTCAAGAGGCAGGTCAGGTGGTCTGGTATTCCCATCTCTTTCAGAATTTTCCACAGTTTATTGTGATCCACACAGTCAAAGGCTTTGGCATAGTCAATAAAGCAGAAATAGATGTTTTTTTGGAACTCTCTTTCTTTTTCAGTGATCCAGCAGATGTTGGCAATTTGATCTCTGTTTCTTCTGCCTTTTCTAAAACCAGGTTGAACGTATTATCATTATTTTTATTATTGAGAAAATACAAGCATTGGAGAAGTTAACGTCTCAAAGTTTCTTTAGAGAAGAATACTTCAGAGAAGATTAAGTTCTCATGCGAATAGCAATTTATCCTAGTCTAATTTCAAAGTTCATTCCTTGACAAATTGATTCCTCTTGCTACTCCCTTGGGCCAGTTTTGGAGAAAAACTTCAATTCCCTGCTTTGTTGATTTGACCCCATGAAAGTTCCATTCACCTGGTTGAACTCACCTGAATTCACCTAATTAACCTTTGCAATTGATGGTCAGGATTTTTTCCCCTCACTATAAGACCATTTAAACATGTAAGAGTACAAAAGGCAATGTGAGGTGTTAATGTGACAGTGCTAAAATACCAAGATTAAACAGATGCTAAGATTTCGTTCTCTTTACTTCAGCTCTCTCACTTTGTTTACTAAGGAATGAAGTGTTACACCTTCATCTCTATCCTCAAGCTGCCATCCATGCCCAGAAGTAACCACTATCCTAACGATGGTATGTATTATATTTATGATGTTTTTCTACTTTATTACATATGCAGCATCCATAAATAGTACTATTTTTTAAAGTCTACATAAATGAGTTGTACTTAAGTATAATTTGCAACTTACTGCTTTTTACTCAGCATTGCATTTCTGAAGTTAACCATACTTCCTCTTGTAGATCTAGAAGATTTATTTTAAATGTTGCTTAGTAATTGTTTGGCTAAACAATGGCTTATACATTTATTCTTCGTTAAGTGGATTATCTCCTGTTACAAACCTGGTCAAAGACTCTCCTAGTACACAAATGCCTGGGGTTTTTTAGGGTAAAGATATATAATGGTAGGATTGAGAGGCAGGTGCAAATTCATTTCTACAAGGTATTCACAAATTGCTCTCCAAAGTCATCAAACAACTTACAGTCCAACCAACATTCAATATGGGTTCATCTTCCCCTACATTCTTATGAGCGCTTGGTATTGTTTTATATATACATATATATATATATGTTGAATTTTTCTGATTTATTTACCAATCCAATCATATGCCAGGAATCTCATAATGTCATTTTCTAGAAAAAGTCTTTGTAAAATCAGGAGACAGAGCAAATAGATGCATGAGGCTAAAATCCAATCATTCATAAAGGGTATTTTCTTAAAGAAAAAGACAATTTCAAAAAAGGGAATGAATCAAAATATGAAAATATAACTATGAACCAAAAATCATGTTCTTATGAGGCAGCTGGAGGTAAGCCAATAAAAGAAATCCTAAAGTTCAACTCCTGCTCTGAAGTTTAGGGTAAACTGGATTATATTCATTCCTTAACTAACTACAAAAACTGCAATTTCCTTTTTGTACCTTTCAGAAGCACGGTAGAAATATATGAAGTCCTCATCAAAATAAACATTTCCTGTTGAGATCTCATATGCCACTCAGCTGGCAAATTAAGATTGGTTCAAAAATTTATACATCAATTGAGGATAAATTAATGAGTTCTGTGTATGAGGTTGTGTTTATTTAAATGCACTGAATCCAACTCTTCCATGTTACAAATGTGCTTGCTACTTGGTCTTCATAAAAATAAAAACCACTGTGGTCCTATGAAAATGAATGATAATACTGTTTTATACAAAGGAGTATTAAACACAATAATAAACTACTACACATTACTACCTACCAATATTATATTTACTGCCAGATAAAATTACGAAGAATAATTATTGGCTGCATAAATGTAATTTTTAAGGTTTAAAAAATGTTTTTAGTTGTTGCCTCTGTCATTTTTGTTTGCTTTTGTGATTCTAGTCTGATTTATATTTCCCACCATTGAAAAATGATAATAATCAGCTATATAAACTGTCTTTATTATGGTTTCATCACTGGGACGTATTCTAGTAATCTTACTACAAAAAAAAATCCAAACATTTGGAAATAATATCTACACAGATACACAGGAAAATAAAGTTGATGCTTGGTACTAGCCCATTACACCCTAACATAGCCATTAAGGTGCTCTGACCTGGATCTCATAAGATGCTCTGTAAAATATTAAAAATAATTTTCCAGAGATTTGTTCATTTCATATTTGATAAAAATATACCGCATGTCATTTAATTTTCATAATTTGTTTCTAAGAGAGAGTAGGGAAAAGACTGCTTTTATTTAACAGCCTTTGAAATTGACAATGCTTGATCACTGTTCAGTAGAGCCAATGATTCACCTAAATTTATATGTGTAATTGTAATCATTTACTAAGAAATGATTTTTAACAAGCCAAATATACATATTATTAATAAAGCAATGCAGTGTTTTTAGATATTTTTAAAACATTTTTAAAACAATTTTATAGCTATAGTACTCTTAAAAATGTTATAGTCTTATAAATGCTATTTATGAAAATATACAAAATTGTTATAAATTTGCCTTAAAGGAAAATGTGTAACTAGTAGAAGATAATGGAATCAACAGTATAGATTATATTCTTGGTTGTATGCAGCTCACATAATAACTAAATAGCATAGTGCACTTCATGGAGCTATGGAGCATACTCTGTGTTTAAAGAACAAAAATAAGTAAATAAAAAATTTTTCCACAGTTTTATTTTATATTTCATTCTTTGCTCAAGCGTTTTCGAAAAATAAAACCATTCATTGGATTTCTAGATTTCTTATTGTATCCCTGGTACAAAATCACTTGGTCATGGAATGTCATTTTTAATATATATTTAATAATTCTATTAATATTTTGTTAAGATAGGAAACATTATCTATGGTTTTCTTTATTATATTTTTGTACTGTGGTTTTGGTATCAGAGTAATATGAGCTTCATAAAATAATCGCCTCTTTCTTCTAGAAGAGATAGTGTAGAATTGGTAGTAATTCTTCAAGTGGTTTGTAGGGTTCTCTAGTGAAACAATCTAGACTTGGAGATTTCTTTTGAGGGTTTTTTTTTAATTACAAATTCAATTTATTTAATATTCATAGGACAGTTCAAATTAATTTTTTCATATTAGGTGAGATGCAGTTGTTTGTGTTTTTTGAGCAATTGGTTCATTTCATTTAAGCTGTCAAATTTCTGTGTGTCTGGACTTCCCTGGTGATCCAGGAGCTGATTCTGCATCCAAGGCAGGGGGCCCAGGTTCTATCCCTGGTCAGGGAACTAGATCCCACATGCCACAACTAAGAGTTCATACGCCACAACTAAAGATCTTGCACGTCTCAACAAGACCCGGCATGGCCAAATAAATTAAAAAATATATTAAAATGAAAAATTTCTGCTTGTAGAACTCTTTTGCAGTATTCCCTCACCATCATTTTGATGTCTGCATTGGTTTTAGAGATAATCCCCTTTTCTTCCTGATATTGGTGATCTATGCCCTTTCATCATTTGCCTCAGTCTTTGGAGAAGACAGTCGGTTTTATGGACCCTTTCAAAGATCCAGCCCTTTGTTTCACTGATTTTCTTATTTTCAGTTCATTGACTTCTGCTTTTATCTTTACTTTCTTCCTTCTGTTTGGTTTCAGTTTATTTTGCTCTTTTTTCTAGGTTCTTGAGGTCAGGGTTTCAGGCTATTGATCTTTTTGAGGCTTTCCCTCCTTTCCAATGCATTGAGTGCTGTAAGCTTTGCATTGAGTGCTATAAGCTTCCCTCTAGGTGCTTTAGTAATGTCCGACAAATATTAATATGGTACATTTTCATTTTCATTCAGTTCAATGCATTTTTTCATTTCCTTTTGGAGGAATGCAATTTTTCATTTTGAGACTTCCTCTATGAATATTTAGAATATGGGTTTATTTATAGTGTGCTGTTTGCAAGTGTTTTGAAATTTCCTTTTGCAAATATCTCTCTTCTTTTAAGGAATTTAATGCCTACTCTAAGGTAGTATAATCTTGTATTAATTTAATTACATCTGTAAAGACATTATTTCCAAATAAGGTGAGTAGTATACTCCCAAGGAGTAGGACCTGGATATCTTTGGGGGCCATTATTCAACCTACTGCATAGACATTGTTTTAACTCTGAAACAAGTTTTAAAGAAAGAATCATACTTTTTTTTTTTTAATGAATCACCAACAATGAAAAGATATAATGACTTTTATCACAACAGTATACAGGATTATGATGCATGGAACTAGAGATGAGAGGCAATAAATTGATAGCTGACAACGAATTGATTTTAACTATAAAGTGTTTCTTCAGTAAATTTGATGATGAATTCCAGATAACACACAATTGTCATTAGTTTTCTTTCATAACAAGATCAAATTTTGTAATGATATATTCCTCTCGGTAATTATTATTTTAAACATGTCTTTCTCACTACAGATTAACCTTGAGGGCAGGGTCTTGTCCTGCACTGTTAAATCCTCAACATTTAGTTTCATGTCTAATACAGAAAAGATTTTCAACAAATATGTGTTCAAGAGACTGAATACATGAAAGCATACAAGATGATGATAGGATTTGCATGAATTCCTCTTATAATACCAAAGATGAAATTCTTAGCTAGGAATGACTATATTAATGCTTTTATTTTGGCCCTAGTTCACCACTCTGCTCTTATTATCTAACTCTCTACTTTTATGGCAGACATTTCATTTTTTTTTCTATTCTTTTTTTTTAATTCTTTATTCTATTTTACAATACTGTATTGGTTTTGCCATACATTGACATGAATCAGCCACAGGTGTACACGATCTCCCAATGCCGAAGCCCCCTCCCACCTCCCATCCCACACCATCTCCCCAGATCATCCCGTACAACAGCTCCAAGCATCCTGTATCCTGTATTGAACATAGACTGGCGCTTCATTTCTTATATGATAGCATACATGTTTCGGAGACATTCTCCCAAATCATCCCACCCTCTTCCTCTCCCTCAGAGGCCAAAAGTCTATTCTATACCTCTGTGTCTCTTATGTTGTCTCATTTACAGGGTCATCATTACTATCTTTATAAATTCCATATATATCTGTCAGTATACTGTATTGGTGTTTTTCTTTCTGGCTTACTTCACTCTGTATAATCTGTTCCAGTTTCATCCATCTCATTAGAACTGATTCAAATTTATTCTTTTTAAGGGCTGAGTAATACTCCATTGTGTGTATGTACCACTGCTTTCTTATCCATTCATCTGCTGATGGACATCTAGGTTATTTCCATGTCCTGGCTATTATAAACAGTGCTGCAATGAACATTGGGGTACTTGTGTCTCTTTTAATTCTGGTTTCCTCGGTGTGTATGCCCAGCAGTGGGATTGCTGGGTCATAAGGCAGTTCTATTTGCAATTTTTTAAGGAATCTCCACGCTGTTTTCCATCATGGCTATACTAGTTTGCATTCCCACCAACAGTGTAAGAGGGTTCCCTTTTCTCCACATCCTCTCTAGCATTTATTGCTTGTAGATTTTTGGATCACAGCCATTCTGACTGGTGTGAATGTTTCCTCGGTGTGTATGCCCAGCAGTGGGATTGCTGGGTCGTAAGGCAGCTATATTTGCAATTCTTTCAGGAATCTCCACACTGTTTTCCATAATGGCTGTACTAGTTTGCATTCCCACCAACAGTGTAAGAGGGTTCCCTTTTCTTCACATCCTCTCCAGCATTTATTGCTTGTAGATTTTTGGATCACAGCCATTCTGACTGGTGTGAAGTGGTACCTCATTGTGGTCTTGATTTGCATTTCTCTGATAATGAGTGATGTTGAGCATCTTTTCATGTGTTTGTTAGCCATCCATATGTCTTCTTTGGAGAAATGCCTGTTTACATTTTTATATATTATTGCTTTATAAAATAGTGAGTGAGTGAGTGATAGTTGCTCATGTCTGACTATTTGTGACCCCATGAACTGTAACTTGCAGGCTTCTTTTTTCATTGAATTATCCAGCCAACAGTGCTGCAGTGGGTTGCCATTTTCTTCTCCAGATTTATAAAATAATCACTATACAAATTTTTTCATCAAGTGAGAAGTTCACGTTGTAAGCTGTTTTTCTGTGTGATCTTGAATTGAAATCTAGAGTTTTTCATTCCTAATTTTATTTTCTTGACCACTATTTACTTATGTTAGACCAACAGAGTTATGAAGGATGTTAATTCAAGTATAAAATTAAAATGTGTGCTAATAATTTTTATTCTTACTTAAGTAAATATTGTTTTTGCCAGTACTTTCATGATGAAAATTGCTTATCTCCAAATATAAATTTTCAATACTCTTAAAGCATATCCAAGAAAGAAATTGAGAATATATTTGGCAATTCATGCAAAAAATCCCTAAAATCTGCCTTTAACAGAAAGTAGATTTAAGGATGATAAAATATTTTTGCCTTGCTCAATTTTTTTATAAAATTGCTAAGTTGTCCACTTCTTTGAGCAAGAGTTATATGAATTTTTAAGAATATTACTTCACTAAAATTATATTTGCTTAAAATGTATACTTGCATAGTACATAGGTCAATATGGAAAGAATAATGCTTTAAACAGCTGAAACCCTATTTGCGTATTTTCACTGAAAGTCACTAAAGTAAACTCATATTTATTACAATCGATTGAAGGGATCTATACTTTGGGAGAGCATCTCCAGTTGCTCAGTGGTAAAGAATTACCTGTAATGCAGAAGAAGCCAGTTTGATCTCTGTGTTGGGAAGGTCCTCTGAAAAAGGACATAACAACCAACTCCAGTATTCTTGCCTGAAGAATCCCATGGATAGTGCAGCATGGTGGGCTACAGCCCATGAGATCACAAAGATTCAGACATGATTAAAGGGACTGAGCACACAAACACATACTTTAGGAAATGCTACCTAAGTCTCAAACTGCATTTGTTTTCATCTTAAGGTGTTCATGCAATGATCCTTTGTTATAATCAGAATTAAATATAATGAAATTCAAAAAAATGAAAAAAAATTTCCTTGGATAACTCATTGTCCTTTAAGTAAATACAGCAATTAATTGATAGATTATTATAAGCAAGAAGTCATAGCAATAAAATCCCTTTAGAAGACAGGCCTTATAGAAATACAGGAAATAACATTTTAATATATATATGGATGTGTTTTTGCCTATGTATATTTATTCTCTATCATTATAGTGCCTAAACAAAATCAAAACTGAGATT
>SJYC01113549.1:0-36078 GCA_006408675.1 Madoqua kirkii
TAGAATTTTTTTTTTTTTTAGCTTTAGGATCTAATAAATTTATTTTTTATTTTATTTTTTTTAATACTTTATTCTACTTTACAATACTGTACTGGTTTTGCCACACATTGACATGAATCAGCCACACGTGTACACCATCTCCCAATACTGAAGCCCCTTCCCACCTCCCAACCTACCCCATCTCCCCAGATCATCCCGTACACCAGCCCCAAGCATCCTGTATCCTGTATTGAACATAGACTGGCACTTCATTTCTTATGTGATAGTATACATGTTTCAGTGCCATTCTCCCAAATCATCCCACCTTCTCCCTCTCTCTCAGAGGCCAAAAGACCGTTCTATATCTCTGTGTCTCTTTTGTTGTCTCACCTACAAGGTCATCATTACTATCTTTCTAAATTCCATATATATCCGTCAGTATACTGTATTGGTGTTTTTCTTTCTGGCTTACTTCACTCTGTATAATCGGCTCCAGTTTCATCCATCTCATTAGAACTGATTCAAATTTATTGTTTTCAAGGGCTGAGTAATACTCCACTGTGTATATGTACCACAGCTTTCTTATCCATTCATCTGCTGATGGACATCTAGGTTGTTTCCATGTCCTGGAAATTATAAACAGTGCTGCAATGAACATTGGAGTATATGTGTCTCTTTCAGTTCTGGTTTCCTTGGTGTGTATGCCCAGCAATGGGATTGCTGGGGCATAAGGCAGTTCTATTTGAATTTTTTTTAAGGAATCTCCATAATGTTTTCCATAATGGCTGTACTAGTTTGCATTCCCACCAAAAATGTAAGAGGGTTCCCTTTTCTCCACATCCTTTCCAGCATGTCTACTCTAAATTTTTAATCTTTGCTTTTTGGTATTTGTTATCAATTTTGTACCTTTAAGAACTGAATCTTCAGTACCCATTTTTACTTGGGAGCGAGATTACTGGCTTGACTGCTGTCTCCCCCTTTGGACTCTCCTTTTTCTCTACCAGGTCGCCTCTGTCTCCTCCCTCCTCCTTCTCTTCTCTAACCAAGTCTGTGAATCTCTTTGTGTGTTCTAGATGGTGGAGAACATTTAGGGAACTGATTACAGGTGGGATCTGTCTCTCTTCTTTTGATTCCCCCCTTTATGCTCCTGGCTACCTCTGTCTCCTTCCTTCCTCTTCTCTTCTCTGTATAATTCCGTGAGCATCTCTGAGCAGTTCAGACTGTGGAGTGCACATAAGGAAGTGATTACTAGCTAGTTTGTTCATTCCTCTTTTGATTCCACCACATCTCATTTGGGTCATTTCTAACTCCCTTCTCCCTCTTCTCCTCTCCATGTAACTCTGTGAACCTCTCTGAGTGTCCCTCACTGTGGAGAAACTTTTCATCTTTAACCTAGAAGTTTTATCAATGGTACTGTATAGATGGAGAAGTCTTGAGACTACTGTAAAAATAAGATTGAGAACCAGAAGCAGGAGGCTTAAGTCCAAATCCTGAGAACACCAGAGAACCCCTGAATCCAGGGAACATTAATCAATAGGAGCTCATCAAAAGCCTCCATACCTACACTGAAACCAATCACCACTCAATGGCCAACAAGTCCCAGAGCAAGACATATCACACAAATTCTCCAGCAACACAGGAACACAGCTCAGAGCTTCAACATACAGGCTACCCAAAGTTACTTCAAACCCATTGACATCTCATAACTCATTACTGGACACTTCATTGTACTCCAAAGAGAAGAAATCCATCTCCACCCACCAGAACACTGACACAAGCTCCCTTAACCAGGAAACCTTGACAAGTTACCCATACAACCCCACCCAAAGTGAGGAAACTCCACAATAAAGAGAACTCCACAAATTGCCAGAGTACAAAAAGGCCACCCCAAACTCAGTAATATAAACAAGATGAAGAGACAGAGGAATACCCAGGAGGTAAAGGAACAGGATAAATGTCCACCAAACCAAACAGAAGATAAAGATATAGGGAATCTACCTGAAAAATAATTCCAAATATTGACAGTGAAAATGATCCAAAATCTTTAAATTTGATCCAAAATAAAAATGGAATCACAGATAAATAGCCTGGAGACAAGGACTGAGAAGATGCAAGAAAGATTTAACAAGGACCTAGAAGAAATAAAAAAAGAGTCAATATATAATGAAAAGTGCAATAAATGAGATCAAAAACACTCTGGATGTAACAAATAGTAGAATAATGAAGGCAGAATATAGGATTAGTGAAGTAGAAGATAGAATGGTAGAAATGAATGAATCAGAGAGGAAAAAATACAAATGAATTAAAAGAAATGAGGATAATTTCAGAGACCTCTAGGACAATATTAAACAACCCAACATTTGAATCATAGGACTCCCACAAGAAGACAAAAAGAAAGACAATGAGAAAATACTTGAGGAGATAATAGTTGAAAACTTCCCTAAAATGGGGAAGGAAATAATCACCCAATTCCAAGAAACCCAGACAGCCCCAAACAGGATAAACCCAAGGTGAAACATCCCAAGACATGTATTAATCAAATTAACAAAGATCAAATACAAAGAACAAATATTAAAAGCAGCAAGGGAAACACAACAAATAACACACAAGGGGATTCCCATAAGGATAACAGCTGATCTTTCAATAGAAACTCTTCAGGCCATAAGGGAAAGGCAGGACATACTTAAAGTGATAAAAGAAAATAATCTACAGAACAGATTACTGTACCCAGAATGATCTCATTCAAATATGAAGGAGAAATAAAAAGTTTTACAGACACGCAAAAGCTGAGAGAATTCAGCACCACCACACCAGCTCTCCAACAAATGCTAAAGAATATTCTCTAGACAGGAAATACAAAGCGGATGTATAAACTCAAACCTGAAACAATAAAATAAATGGCAATGGGATCATACTTATCAATAATTACCTTAAACGTAAATGGGTTGAATGCCTCAATCAAAAGACAAATACTGGTTGGATGGATACAAAAACAAGACCTCTATATATGTTGTCTACAAGAGACCCACCTCAAAACAAGGGACACATACAGACTGAAAGTGAAGCACTGGAAAAAGATATTCCATAAAAACAAAGACCAAAAGAAAGCAGGAGTAGCAATACTCATATCAGATAAAATAGACTTTAAAACAAAGGCTGTGAAAAGGGACAAAGAAGGTCACTACATAATGATCAATTCAAGAAGAAGATATAACAATTATGAATATATATGCACCCAACATAGGAGCACCGCAATATGTAAGACAAATGCTAAAAAGTAAGAAAGGGGAAAATAACAATAACACAATAATAGTGGGAGACTTTAACACCCCACTCACACTTATGAACAGATCAACTGAACAGAAAATTACCAAGGAAACACAGACTTTAAATGATACAATAGACCAGTTAGACCTGATTGATATCTATAGAAGATTTCACCCCAAAACAATGAATTTCAACTTTTTCTCAAGCACATATGGAACCTTCTCCAGGATAGATCACATCCTGGGCCATAAATCTAGTTTTTGTAAATTCAAAAAAAAAGAGATTATTCCAAGTATCTTTTGTGACTACAATGCATTAAAATTAGAGCTCAATTACAGGAAAAAAAAATTAACATTCCAACATATGGAGGCTGAACAACACACTACTTAGTAACCAACAAATCAAAGAAGAAATTTAAAAAGGATTCAAAATATGCATAGAAACAAATGAAAATGAAAACACAACAACTCAAAACCTGTGAGACACTCTAAAAGCAGTGCTAAGAGGAAAGTTCATAGCAATACAGGCATGCCTCAAGAAACAAGAAAAAAGTCAAATAAATAACTTAACTCTACACCTAAAGGAACTAGAAAAGGAAGAAATAAAGGACACAGGGTTAGTAGAAGGAAAGAAACCTTGAAAATTAGGGTAGAAATAAATGCAAAAGAAACAAAAGAGACCATAGCAAAAATCAACAAAGACAAAAGCTGGTTCCTTGAAAGGGTAAATAAAATTGACAAACCATTAGTCAGACTCATCAAGAGACAAAGAGAGAAGAAAAAAAAAAAAAGAAAGAAAGAAAGAAAGAAAGAAATGAAAATGAAGAGATCACAACAGACCACACAGAAATACAAAGGATCGTAAGACACTACTATCAGCAATTATGTGCCAATAAAATGGACAACTTGGAAGAAATGGACAAATTCTTAGGATAGTACAACTTTCCATAACTGAACAAGGAAGAAATAAAAAAACTTAACAGACCCATCACAAGCACATAAATTGAAACTGTAATCAGAAATCTTCTAGCAAACAAAAGCCCAGGTCCAGACGGCTTCACAGCTGAATTCTACCAAAAATTTAGAGAAGAACTAACACCTATGCTACTCAAACACTTCCAAAAGCCTGCAGAGGAAGATAAACTTCCAAAGTCATGCTATGAGGCCACCATAACTTTAATACCAAAACCTGACAAAGATGCCACGCATAAAAAGAAAACTACAGGCCAATATCACTGATGAACATAGATGTAAATATCCTTAACAAAATGATAGCAATCAGAATCCAACACCATATTAGAAAGATCATACACAATGACCAAGTGGGCTTAATCCCAGGGATGCAAGGATTCTTCAATATCTGCAAATCGATCAATGTAATACACCACATTAACAAATTGATAAATGAAGGTCACATGATTATCTCAATAGCTGTCAGAGAAAGCCTTTGACAAAACTCAACATCCATTTATGATAAAAAAAAAAAACCCTCCAGAAAGCAGGAATAGAAGGAACATACCTCAACATAATAAAAGCTATATGTGACAAACCCACAGCAAACATTATTCTCTGTGGTAAAAAAAATTGAAAGCATTTCCCCTAAATTGAGGAATAAGACAAGGGTGTTCACTTTCACCACTACTATTCAACAGTTTTGAAAGCCACAGCAATCAGACCAGAGAAAGAAATAAAAGGAATCCAAATTAGAAAAGAAGAACTAAAAATATAACTGTTTGCAGATGACATGAATCTCTACATTGTAAACCCTAAAGACTCCACAAAAAATTTACTAAAGTTAATCATCACTACAAACAATGCTAGTAGAGGTGATGGAGTTCCAGTTGAGCTATTTCAAATCCTGAAAGATGATGCTGTGAAAGTGCTGCACTCAATATGCTAGCAAATTTGGAAAACTCAGCAGTGGCCACAGGATGGAAAAAGCTCAGTTTTTATTCCAATCCCAAAGAAAGGCAATGTCAAAGAATGCTCAAACTACTGCACATTTACACTCATTTCACATGCTAGTAAATCAATGCTCAAAATTCTCCAAGCCAGACTTCAACAATATGTGAACCATAAACTTCCTGATGTTCAAGCTGGTTTTTCAAAAGGCAGAGGAACCAGAGATCAAACTGCCAACATTCGCTGGATCATCAAAAAAGCAAGAGAGTTCCAGGAAAATATCAATTTCTGCTTTATTGACTATGCCAAAGCCTTTGACTGTGTGGATCACAATAAACTGTGGAAAATTCTGAAAGAGATGGGAATACCAGACCACTTGACCTGCCTCTTGGAAATCTGTATGCAGGTCAGGAAGCAACAGTTAGAACTGAACATGGAAGGACCCACTGGTACAAAATAGGAAAAGGAGTACGCCAAGATTGTATATTGTCATCCTGCTTATTTAACTTCTATGCAGAGTACATAATGAGAAACGTTAGACTGGAAGAAGCACAAGCTGGAATCAAAATTGCTGGCAGAAATATCAATAACCTCAGATATGCAGATGACACCACCCTTATGGCAGAAAGGAAAGAGGAACTAAAAAACCTCTTGACGAAAGTGAAAGAAGAGGGTGAAATAGTTGGCTTAAAGCTCAACATTCAGAAAACGAAGATCATGGCATCTGGTCCCATCACTTCATGGGAAATAGATGGAGAAACAGTGGATACAGTGTCAGACTTTATTTTGGGGGCTCCAAAATCACTGCAGATGGTAACTGCAGCCATGAAATTAAAAGACCCTTACTCCTTGGAAGAAAAGTTATGACCAACCTAGATAGTATATTCAAATGCAGAGACATGACTTTTCCGACTAAGGTCCGTCTAGTCAAGGCTATGGTTTTCCCTGTAGTCATGTATGGGTGTGAGAGTTGGACTCTGAAGAAGGTTGAGCACAGAAGAATTGATGTTTTTGAACTGTGGTGTTGGAGAAGGCTCTTGAGAGTCACTTGGACTGCAAACAGATCCAACCAGTCCATTCTGAAGGAGATCAGCCCTGGGATTTCCTTGTAAGGAATGATGCTAAAGCTGCAATTCCAGTACTCTGGCCACGTGATGTGAAGAGTTGACTCATTGGAAAAGACTCTGATGCTGGGAGTGATTGGGCACATAAGGAGAAGGGGACGACAGAGGATGAAATGGCTGGATGAAATTACTGACTCAATGGACGTGAGTCTAAGTGTACTCCATGAGTTGGCAATGGACAGGGAGGCCTGGCGTGCTGTGATTTGTGGGGTCACCAAGAGTTAGACATGACTGAGCGATTTAATTGAACTAAATCACTGAATATAGTAAAGTTGCAGGATATAAAATCAACACAGAGAAATCCCCAGCATTCGTATATGTTAATAATGAGACACTAGAAAGAGAAATTAAGGAGACAATTTCATTTACCACTGGAACAACAACAACAAAAAAATACTTAGGAATTTATCTACTTAAAGAAACTACAGACCGATTTCTAGAAAACAATAAAACAATGATGAAAGAAATTAAAAAGGACACTAATAGATGGAAAAATATACCATGCTCATGGATCAGAAGAATCAATATAGTGAAAATGAGTATACTACCCAAAGCAATCTATAGACTCAATGCAATCTCTATCAAGCTACCAATGGTATTTTTCACAGAGCTAGAACAAATAATATCAGAAAATGTATGGGAATACAAAAAACCTCGAATAGCTAAAGTAATCTTCAGAAAGAAGTACAGAACTGCAGGAATCAACCTGCCGGACTTTAAGCTAGACTACAAAGCCACAGTCATCAAGACAGTATGGTAGTGGCACAAAGATAGAAATATAGATCAACAGAACAAAATAAAAAGCCCAGAGTTGAATCCACACATCTATGGACACCTTATCTTTGACAAAGGAGGCAAGAGTACACAATGGAAAAAAGACAATTTATTTAATGAGTGGTGCTGGAAAAACAGGTCAACCACTTGCAAAAGAATAAAATTAGAACACTTTTAAACACCATACACAAAAATAAACTCAAAATGAATTAACAATCTAAACTTAAGACCAGAAACTAT
Source organism: Madoqua kirkii (assembly GCA_006408675.1). Classification (NCBI taxonomy): domain Eukaryota; kingdom Metazoa; phylum Chordata; class Mammalia; order Artiodactyla; family Bovidae; genus Madoqua; species Madoqua kirkii. Next base: position 7,286 of record SJYC01113549.1, read on the forward strand.
AAAACTCCTAGAGGAAAACATAGCAAAACACTCTCTGACATTACAGTAAATAATCTGCTTGCAATGCAGGAGACCCAGGATCCATCCTTGGATCAGGAAGATCCCCTGCAGAAGGAAATGGCAACCCATTCCAGTATTCTTGCCTAGGAAATTCCATGGTCAGAAGAGGCTGGTGGGCTACAGTCCATGGGATCACAATGAGTCGGACATGACTGAGTGACTAACACTGGTCACAAGAAAAAAACTATAAAAACACAAACATGTGAAGGTTAAACAATAAGCTACTAAACAACTAATGGATCACTGATAACCTAGAGACAAGTGAAAATGAAAGCACAATGGCCCAAAACCTGTGGGGTGTAGCAAAAGGAGTTCTAAGAGGGAAGCTTATAGCAATACAACCTTGCCTTAGAAACAAGATCAGATTGGATGGCATCTTGGATCTGGCTCCCTTGAAATAGGCTCTCAAATGGAGATCTGTCTGCTCAAATTTGGAGGGAGGTTGGGGCAGGGGGAGAGGGACATTTAGGATTAGCACCATGGAGGAGTTAGGAAAATAGGACTCGATGGGACCTTCCCGGGACAGACCCCTCCCCTATATTATCTGCTTTAGCTCCTCTCTGAAGTCCCTATACAATAGTATTCTGAGTTGTTCTACAGTTGTGAAAACCCCCACCAAATGGACAGTGTTAAACTTGATGAACATGAGTATGCAGCCCTCAGGCCTACTGGAGTTTAAGGATTGATAATGTTGACCCCTGTGACACCACCCTGTTACCAGCAATCAGAGAAATGCACACAAGCTAATCACACACCCTGTAAGCACCCTCCCTCATTTGGCCTTTAAAAATGTTTTCTTAATAAATAACTAATAAGGACTTACTATAGAGCATAGGGAACTCAATACTTAATACTCTATCATGACCTACATGGGGAAAAAATCCAAAAAAGAGTTGAGATACTGAGATAAATAGATAGATTACATATATATATATATACACACACACATATATATACACACACATATATACATAATTGATTTACTCTGCTATACAGCACAAACCAACACAACATTGCAAATCGAACAAACTCCAATTAAAAAACTGCTTTCTTGAAACTTATATGGGAGTTTGGTTTCTTCCAGCACTAACTGTCCTAGACTCTTTGGCACCTTATAATAAGTGCTGCACTTCCCTTCACCACAAAAAAGGAAAGAAAATGTTCTTCAGATTGCCTTAATAAAGTTGAGTCCAACATTCAATTATAACTTGGTGAAAGCATTTCTGGAAGGAATTCTAAAAAATGTGTTTCGGGAATATTGTATTCTGTTGATCTAATTTAACACAAGAACAGATTTTAGGTAATTTAAAAGAGTTGTTGAATAATACTCTCCTTAGGTCTTCTCTCTCAAATGTCACTTATCTCATGCCCAATTCTATACTTCTTCACTATTATTACTTCTTGCAAACTACAAGAATGTTCATGAAGATAAGCACAAAGAAGAAGGTGAGTGAGAAGTCGCTCAGTCGTGTCCGACTCTTTGCGACCCCGTGGACTGTAGCCTACCAGGCTTCTCTGTCCATGGGGTTCTCTAGGCAAGAATACTGGAGTGGGTTAACATTTCCTTCTCCAGGGGATCTTCCTGACCCAGGGATCGAACCTGGGTCTCCTGCATCAGAGGCAGATGCTTTAACCTCTGAGCCACCATTGCTATAATAGCCCCAGCCAGCAATTTTCACTGGTAGTATTTTCTGGTATATCTTTCATAGATGACGGATAAGGATCGAGATCTAGAAATAGTTTTGTTTAGTTTTCATCAAATTGGGTCATATTGGGCACACCTTTATAGCTGTGTTTTCCATTAACAGAATACGCATTTGTCCTTAGGTATTTTTCTGTAAGTTTACTCTTATTTCCATCATATTACTCCATTGCATGGATATACGATAATTTATGTAATCCCTTGCTTGTGGACATATAAGTAGTTCTCCTTGTTTAGGTTATATGTAATTGTATAATTCTGATTACTTTCTTAGGACTAATACTTTGGTCTCAGGTCCTTTTGATTTCTCTTTCACAGGGGCCATTGCCCTTGTAATTATTTGTGTAATGTTTATTCACTTATTGACAGAATATAATGTCCAGCACTGGATATAGAAGACACTCAATAAATACTTTTGATTAAATAAATGAACGTTTTAAAACTTAGGAGAATATTTTATCAAGTTTGCTTGAAAAAGTTGTGTCAGTTCAGACTTTGCCTGAGAGTAGGATGAGCATCCCTCTTTTTCCACATTCACTTGGGTAGCATCTCGGGCATCACTTTGGCATGCAAAAAATGTCAGTTCACTACTGATTTAATTTAGATTTTTAAATTTTTTTCACAAGTTTGGCAAGTGCTCAGAAACGGTCATTTCAATGTTATCTGGAAAGTGCCTAAATCACCAGTGTTCAAAACAACATTCTCTGGTCTAAGCTACCAGATTCACAGACATTAACTTCAGGCTATAAATATTCAGAATTCTGACTTCTAGTCTGTTAAAGAAAGATTTTCATCTGTGCAGAAGTTCCACTGTGCAATCTACCTCACTGGTATTAAGAACTGTTAATGACATCAGCGTGTAGGCTGCAAAAAAATACCAAACTTTTGAGAGGAGTTAGTCATGTGATTTGTGTGGCCTTGTCTTCTCTTAGAGCCACTACATTAAAAAAAAAAAATCCTACATCACCCTACATCACTCATCCTGAGCAAAATGATACAGATTTCTTCATTTTGCAGTTGCTGAGGGGTGTCAGTTCTCTTGAGAGTCTATGATCTAATTCACACCCATAAATCACAGGTCATGGCTTCTGATGGGTGATGGTGTCAGTGCCTAGGGTTGGATTATTCTGTTTGCAGAAGATGTTCTGGTATAATGATAAAACATTCAAAGAGTAGATGTAAGCTGATACTTTAAGACAGTTGCTCTCAAGTATACTTTCAACAACAGTGTTTACATATAAAATGAAAAAAGAGGATACTAGCAATTTATAGAACTGAAACTGCATTCTTTAAGAGACAGAAAAAAGAAAGACTGTGTGTTCAAGGCACTGATATCATACAATTGAGACAGGTTGTCTTGCAGTGGGATATGTCGATAAGACCTATTACCCAAGATCGTCCATTTTCTCAGGAAATTCTACCATAGTGTCTTGGTCCCTTAACTCTTTCAATTTCTGAGACCATTTACTACTTCACCTTTTATCTCAAAACTTCCAAAAAACCCCATTCTTAGTTGATTAATCATTTTGCTTCTTATTTCACTGAAGGTAATACAATCAATCAGAATAGAATTTCCTCAACTTCCCACCATCAAACAGCCAACCTACCTGTATCTCTGCCCCTATTCCCCATGTGGCCCCTGGCCTGTCCCTGCTTACCTCCACTTGAGAGTGGGTCACATTTCCTCTCCCTTGCTCAAGGGCTTTGCTCCAGCATCATTTTTGCTCCTCTCTAATAGATCATTCTCATCAGCATAAAAATATGTAGCTCTTTTCATATCTTCATAAAAGCCCCTCCCTTCCCTTGACCTCACAGCCCATTTTAGACACCACCCCATTTTATGCGTCTAAAGCAAAATTCCTCAAGGATTGTCTAATGGTTGTCTCTTCTACTTCCACCCATTTATTTCTCTGTTTTAAGCCTTTGCTTTCATTCATTGCTGAAGACTTAAGCAACTGTATGACAGCAAAAGAGATGACTACAAAAAAGACTTCATCCACATTCCACGAGCCTAAGACCTCAGTCCTATCTGCGCTCCCTTCTTGTATTTGCTTACTGGTGTATGCCCTCTCTTACACTGTTCTAGTCATAGACTAGGAATATTTTTCTATGCCACTCTCCTTGCTTGACAATATAATTTCCTATCTTGTGGTACAATTTAAAGAATTTATATTTTAGGAATTAAATTTCATCTAGTTAATATGTGAGTAATTCATTTCACCATTCACTGTTTTGGGCCGTTTAGATGGCATTTTACTATTGTTACAAATATCGTTGTGGTTAAGCATTTCAAGTACCTAATTTAGTAATAGCCTTTGTGTGAGTTGTTTGTCCATATATTAATATATTGTAAAGGAGTCATTTAAAATGTGATATGTGTGCTAAGTTGCTTCAGTTGTATCTGACTCTTTGTGACCCCATGGACTCTAGCACCCCAGGCTCCTCTGTCCATGGGATTCTCCAGGCAAGAACACTGGAGTAGGTTGCCATTTCCTCCTCCAGGGGATCTTCTCAACCCAGGGCTCGAACCTGTGTCTCCTGCATTGTAGGCAGATTCTTTACTGCTGAGCCACTGAGGGAAGCCCGAAATGTGATATAGCTATCCTACACAGTGGCTGATATTCTATCTACTCCAGTAAAAGTATAAGATCCTCCATAATGTCTGGCCACATCAAGCTGACCCTGGAATGGGAGGACAGTTGTCTCATCATCCTGGTTATACTTCACCAATGTTCTTTCAAGCCCTGCTGGCAGGGTTCACTCAGTGGCCATTTTCAAGGCTCTCCAGGCCAGAAGGAGACACAGTGTCCACCTTCCAGCATGACCTGTGCTCCAGGAGATCACATTACTCTTGTAAGGCCTCTCTGACTATTCACTACTTTGGTGGCATCACCTGATTAGACCTGTGTGTTTTGCAACCCAGCAAGTATCCAGTCAAGAAACTGGACACAAGTGACCTAGTTTACAACATTTGCATATCTCTTTAAGTTATTATCTCCAGGAATATTGGTTTCCTTAAGGCCTAAAAATCACTGTTCCCCATCCCTAAATCTCCCTTTACATGGACTGGGAAGAAGAGGCTACTAGCTGGTGTGCCCATTAGTAAGTCCTGGGAGGATATTCTGGCAGCTTTACTTCCAGATCCTTCTCTCATGGGAGAACATATAATCTCCCATGTAGGGAGCTCATAGCTCCTTAGCTTTGGGTCCAGTCTAAATCCCACAACGTATAGATAATAGAAAAGTCCTATCAATATCCTGTTACAGCTACATACCTTTCCTTTCTTCAACATTTTCTGCACTGCTTTAAGTATGGTTTTTGTCAATGTTATAGGTGGAAGGTGTCTGGTTTGTTTGCCTCTCTGGACCCACCATTCATCTTTCTGGTCCCTACAAGGAGGCTGACTTGGAGGGACCACACCAACTTCTTCCCTTGCTCTCTGACTAAATGAGAAGGGAAAGAAGTAAACTGAAGTTAATTCTTGGCTCTTCCCTGTGATGTCACCTCTGTGACATGAGACTCACTGCTCCCTGCAGGGTGTCCAACTTGACATGCTTCTTTCATCCCAGATTCTGGCAAGCCCACTCTCCCTTTGTCCCTCTGGGCCTTGGAGTGGTAATAGCCCTGTGGGTATTCACCCAGTTATATCACCATGCCTTGTGGATCTTCCATTCCCCACCCACAGCTTCCAGAGTAAACCTTTCTCAAATTACCCTGTTTCAAATGTGTCATTTTACTGAGGCCTTGCCTGATGGAGAATATAATTGAATTTGATTTTCAAACTCATTTTTGCCTTTTGAAGGGAGAATTTCACGTTTATTGTGACAATTTATATAGTTAACTTTATTTCTTCCATTTTACTGTGCATTTTTATACTTTCTTTTCCTCACTCAGATTGGTAAGGTTTCTTTTCAGCTTTTCCTCCTCTGCTCATAAACTGGATGTCCATCTGCTACTCATAATGCTCCTGGCTTTAACAGTCATATTTACATTTCTATGAATATTTGAAAATTAAATAATACCCTCCAACTTGCTCATTTCCTACCAGACATGTATATTCTCATGGTTACTAATAGTTGTCTTCCCAACTAATATAATATTTATCCTGATTATCAAAAAAATAAGTAACAACTTTGCCTTCTCACTACCCTGTATTATTAGTTTAATCCTTCTCCACTCCTTCCACTGAAGTGAAACCTTTAGAATATTTAACTGCCCAGGTCCTCCCAGTGTTGCCTAAATCTTGAGTTTGTATGAAGTAATTATAGGATTTCAATCCCAGACAGTGATTGAGTTTTTCCTCCCAGAATCTCTCTTCTGTTTCAAAATTCTTACCAGAGTATAGTCTCCAGTTAACTGTCATCATTCACTTAGATATAATTGCAAATATTAGAAGATTCATTGTTTATCAATGTTTCTTGAACTTTTCACTTTCCCTGTCGTGAGATTTGAGTTTCATTTGGTTGGAATATTTTCTCAGAAAGGTACATGGGCAGGATATTTTTGAAGCCTCTGCAACACACCAAAATTTCTTTACTTTGCTCTCACATGTGGATGAGATCTGCCTTTGATAGAGGGATATCTCCAGTGACCTGTAAATATAAATGCAAACTGTCTGATTCAACCAACGTTGCAGGTAAGAAGTCTCTTACTAGTCTAGTTACCTTTCCTTTATCAGTTGCCTCTGAAAGTTCTATTCTTTGTCAAGAAGCCTTGTAAGACTTTTTACTATGATGCCAAATGGTGATTTCCTAAATCCGTCATTCCTTCCACATTTAGTAGTGAGCATTTTATATATATGGCATCAGCTACTGTAAGGAAAAGCTGCTTCTTCTCCTCATCCATCCATTTATGTATATTAGTATGAACTCATGGATGCTTATTTTGTTCAGTAGGCAGTATCTGTTTCTATCACTGCTTGCTGCTGCTGCTCCTGCTAAGTCACTTCAGTCATGTCCAGCTCTGTGCAACCCCATAGATGGCAGCCCACCAGGCTCTGCAGTCCCTGGGATTCTCCAGGTAAGAACACTTAAGTGGGTTGCCATTTCCTTTTCCAATGAAAGTGAAAAGTGAAAGTGAGGTCACTCAGTCGTGTCTGACTCTTAGCGACCCCATGGACTGCAGCTTACCAGGCTCCTCCATCCGTGGGATTTTCCAGGCAAGAGTACTGGAATTGGGTGCCATTGCCTTCTCTACTATCACTGCTTACTGATGCTCAGATTGTCCCAGATTTGGCTAGTGGGAACCCATTCAGGTTGGCCTTCAAGTTCTTTTGACATAATCCCATCATTCTTTGAACACCACTTTCTAGCACACACACAAAAATTTTTTATCTTACTCTTTTACAACCCCAACCCCAGAATCAAGAATATTTTCAAAGAGCTCTGGGACTTTTTAATTTTGTTTGTTTTTGTTTTCTTTTTATTTTTTTTTGCAGAGAACGGTATTTAGTAGTGGATTTGAACAGAAGGTATGCTCAACGTTAGTGCAATAACATTACTGTTAGGCTCTCTCAGTGGAAAGAACTAGAGAATATATATCTACATATGTATTTTCACATACAGGCATACTATCAAAAACACAAAATCACTGATAAATCCAACTTTAATTTTACATATCACAGGTTTCATATGTATATACACATACAGGCATACTATCAAAAACAGAAAATCACTGATAAATCCAACTCTAATTTTACATATCACAGGTTTATTCTGATTTTCTTCCTTTCCATATTTGTAAATTCTTTTTCTAATGGTGAGAAACCTGGCCGCCGATTATCTCAGTATGTTTGTTGGATCCACCCCCAATGTAATCAGTCTCTTATCACCACTGCTCCCTGAGTGGACATCCTCCTCACCTCATTCTACCTTCAATATCCATGCCTCCATGGTGTGGATGCTGCCCTTACCTTGCATGGGATCACATGCCACACGCTGCTACCACCACCCACTCCAAGCAAATGCCTTTCTCATGCTTCTTGGGTACCATCTCCTTGCACTGGGTCACTAGCACACACTCTCCAATATGGATATTTACTTTTCCTCAATTTCATCTACTGGCTTTAGGATCAAATTATTTAAACAAGAAAGAAGGAAGGCAGGCAATTAGAAAAAAATTGTATACCTATATTTATATGTTATGTATGGAATCAAGATTGCCAGAAGAAATATCAATAACCTCAAATATGCAGATGACACCACCCTTATGGCAGAAAGTGAAGAGGAACTAAAAAGCCTCTTGATGAAAGTGAAAGAGGAAAGTGAAAAAGTTGGCTTAAAGCTCAATATTCAGAAAATGAAAATCATGGCATCTGATCCCAACACTTCATGGGAAATAGATGGGGAAACAGTGGAAACAGTGTCAGACTTTTTTGGGGGGGGCTCCAAAATCACTGCAGATGGTGATTGCAGCCATGAAATTAAAAGACGCTTACTCCTTGGAAGGAAAGTTATGACCAACCTAGATAGCATATTCAAAAGCAGAGACACTACTTTGTCAACAAAGGTTCGTCTAGTCAAGGCTATGGTTTTTCCTGTGGTCATGGATGGATGTGAGAGTTGGACTGTGAAGAAAGCTAAGAGTCAAAGAATTGATGCTTTTGAACTGTGGTGTTGGAGAAGACTCTTGAGAGTCCCTTGGACTGCAAGGAGATCCAACCAGTCTATTCTGAAGGAGATCAATCCCGGGATTTCTTTGGAAGGACTGATGCTAAAGCTGAAACTCCAGTACTTTGGCCACCTCATGAGAATAGTTGACTCATTGGAAAAGACTCTGATGCTGGGAGCGACTGGGGGCAGGAGGAAAAGGGGACGACCGAGGATGAGATGGCTGGATGGCATCACTGACTCAATGGACATGAGTTTGGGTGAACTCTGGGAGTCAGTGATGGAGAGGGAGGCCTGGAGTGCTGCACTTCACGGGGTCACAAAGAGTAGGACAGGACTGAGTGACTGAACTGAACTGATTCCAAAACTCCCATCACTGTAGTTGATGCCCTTGCCCTTTCTATTATTACTTTATTAGGACCTTTTTTAATTCCCAAAGCAAGACATACAAGTAGTGTAATACTGATAAGTGTAAGAAAGGAAAAAACTTTTTCTTCTACCTTCTCAGGTTCTGTATCTAGGAGCCTACAATCAAACTGACAAAAGACAGATAAAATAAAAGCCATGTTTTTTTTAACAGATGTTAATATTTTCATATGCACTGGAGCTTTACAGAAAAAAAGTGAAAACCCCAATAAGTAGTTAAACCTGTGGACTTATATAATATGTATCTCTTTAACAAAGGTTGATAAATTGTGGAGGAGCAAAGGAAAAGGGGCTTGGGGGTTGTCTGGGTAGTCAACTGTGGAAGATAACTAGGAAATAAATAGGAGACAGAACTTGTTTAGTAAGGACTGTAATGTAGATATGAGCTGTGGTTCCAGTATTCTTGCCTGGAGAATCCCCATGGACAGAGGAGCCTGGCAGGCTACAGTCCATGAGATCTCAAAGAGTTGGACATGACTGAGTGACTAACACTTCACTTCACCATTAAGTTACTTAACTAATTACTTATTACTGAATATACATGTTATTTCTACTTTCTAAACAGATTCTCCAGGCAAGAATACTAGAGTCATCTGGAGAGTTACTTATTTTTTCTGGGTATCTCTCATATATACATGAGGTATACATATTAATAAACTTCTGTTTTTCTCTTAACTTTTTTTAAATTAACAAGGGGTCCAGCCAAGGCTTCCATGGTGGTTCAGATGGTAAAGAATCTGCCTGTGATGCAGGAGACCTGGGTTCAAATCCTGGGTTGGGAAGATACCCTGTAGAAGGGAATGGCTACCCATTCCAGTATTCTTGCCGGGAGAGTCCCATGGACAGAGGAGCCTGGTGGGCTACAGTTCACAGGGTCACAAAGAGTCAGACAGGACTGAGCAACTAATATTTACTTAGGCAAGAACTCAAAAGGGTAGAGGGAATTTTTTTTCCCCTCTCCTAAACTTGTTCAATAATTACTAAGAATTTCAGGACGGAAACAGCAGAGCACTGAACCAAGTACAGGACCTTTTGAGTACAGGGCTCTGCATGCCTGCACAGGCCACATGCCCATGCAGCCGCCCCCATGATAAGCACTTTTGACTCTCTTTTTGCTTATGAAGGGAATCAGAACATACCATATACTACTTTTCATGAGGATTATTGTGAACTGCAGGCAATTGAGAAGCAGTTGACAAAGGAAGAACTCTGCCTTCCTATTTCTGCCTAAAAACAGGGCATAAATTTTGCTTCATAAAGGTGTTACCAATTTCCATTTGAAGATGTGCTCCCCTCTCCTAGAAGAGGAGAACAGATTACTTGTAGCTTTTTAACATTGTTGTTGTTCAGTCACCCCGTAGTGTCCAATTCTATGTGACTCTATGGACTGCAGCACACCAGGCCTCCCTGTCCCTCCCTGGCCCTCCCTGGCCCTCCCAGGCCTCCCTGTCATTTCCAAAAGTTTGCCCAAGTTCACATCCATTGCATCAGTGATGCCATCCAACCATCTCATCCTCTGACACCCTCTTCTGTCCTCAAGCTTTCTCAGCCTCAGGGACTTTTCCAGTGAGTCAGCTCTTTACATCAGGTGACCAAATACTGGAGCTTCAGCTTCAGCATCAGTTCTTCCAATGTGTATTCAAGATTTACTTCCTTTAGGATTGACTGGTTTTATCTCTGTGCTGCCAAGGAACTCTCAGGAGTCTTCTCCAGCACCACAGTTTGAATACATCAATTCTTTAGCACTCTGCCTTATTTTTAACATTACATTTGGGTTAACAGGTAGGCTTGGGTTAAATCCTCTCTATATCACTTACTAGTTGTATCACCTTAAAACAAATTCATAGGGCTTCCCTGGTGGTTCACTGATTAAGAGTCCATGTCACAATGCAGGGGACATGGGTTTGTTCCCTGGTTCAGGAAGATTTCACATGTGGCAGGACAACTAAATCTGTGTGCCACAACTACTGAGCCTGTGCTCTAGAGCCCATGAGACACAACTGCTGAAGCCCGCACACTCTAGATCCTGTGCTCTACAAGAGAAGCCACCACAGTGAGAAGCAAGCACATCGCAACTAGAGAGTAGTTCCCACTCTCCAAAACGAGAAAAATCCCATGCACAGCAACAAAGGCTTAGCACAGCCAAAAGTAAAAATAATACATAACTATAAATAAAAATTTAAAACAAAAACAAATTCATCTGAGTCTCTATTTTCTCATCAACAAAATGGGGAAAATAATAGAACCTCATAGTAAAAACTGAGTCATCCCTAAAATCAAATTCCCCTGCTGAGTTTATGACCAACCTCTCTATCTAAAACTTTCTTCCCTTTTTTTGGCTCATCCTTGCTCCAGTCAAGATTGAGGAGTATCAAAGAAAAGAGGGGACTGAAACCAAGCAGCACCCTGCAGGGCCCTCTTGGGTACAAAAGTCCCTGTGTCACCTGTTTCTGGTTTGTAGAAAAAGGCTTAGTCTCCTAGACTGTCCCTCAGTTCCAAAGAGCAAGCAGTTACTAATTAGGGAAGTGAAGGAATTCTGAAACAAAGGAAAAGCAGTCAAGAAGCAAGAGTTCAGCAATAAAAGTCTTGGTTTCTCCTCGAGAGACGTGGTAACAGTTAGATGCACACCTTTGAGCTGTCCTGTAGAAACAAAGGCCTCTGTCTAGGTGAAGGATGGTGACTGCTTGCTGAGCAGAAGTGCTAGACGCCAGACCAGCTGGAACCAGATGGCTGATGATTAAGATTCCCGAAACATCAGCCTGTTACCTCACCACTAGTCCATCAGAAGAAAGTCCAGAAGCTATAACTCTCACTCTCACCCAACAGGTTGTCTTTAAAAACCCTTGCCTGAAAGCCAACAGGGAGTTCAGGCCTTCTGAGTGAAAGCTGCCCATTTCCCTTGCTTGGAGCCCTGCAAATAAACGTTGTACTTTGCTTCATCACCACCTGGTGTCATTAGATTGGTTTTGCTGTATGACAGGCAAGCAGACCCAAGTTTGGTGACCATAGTTATTTTTTTAAGAATTAAATGAGATACTACATACAAAGCACTTACTACGAAGGACTGAACATTTAGTTTTTCCTCAGTTATAAAATAGGAATCCATCTCACAGAGTTTTTGTAATGACTAAATGAGTTATATGTAAAGTACAAATATTAAGCTCTCAGTAAATATGATTAGCAATTCAGAGATGATTGACTGATAATAAATTATCAATTAAAAGGCTAAAGAGTGAGAAAATAAACTCTGTTGTTTATTTATGAACAGACAAAAATACCTTAAAAAAACAGGTTGGAAATGTTTGTTTGACCCAAATATCAGAAGCCAAGAGGAATTATGTGGCCAATCCTCAATTTACCCTGGTAAGTGTCTGGAATAAACTTTGTGCCTTTTACATGATTTACTTAAATTACTAGGCCTGTTTTCAACCATGCCATTGTTGAAGACGGGAAAAATTTTCCCTGCCCTTCTGGGTTCTTTCAGCTGGTCTATAATTAGATTGATACAAGACAGATGAACAGGAGAAAATCAAATTAAATTTTGTACCGTTTTGAGGTATCAAAGATAAGGAAAAATGATCAAGGCATGAAGCTTTTATACTTTTTAGTCCACAAGGAAGACAAAAGAAATATAAAATTATCTATATAAATACCAAATTAAAAAATGATAAGTGTAAACATTAATTTAGTGATAATTGCATTAAACACATACTAATTATTAGTTCAACCAAAAGATAAATGAACAAAAGCAAGAAAACAAATATAACCTATTAGTAACATAACTACACTTTATATATAAAGATTCATATAAAATAATGCAAAGGAATAGAGAAAAATATGCCATCCATAAACTAATCAAGGAGAAGATGGTGTAATGTAATCAGTTCCAGGTCAGTTCAGTTCAGTTGCTCAGTATGTCCCACTTTGCAGCTCCATGGACTGCAGCACTCCAGGCCTCCCTGTTCATCACCAACTCCCAGAGTTTACTCAAACTCATGTTGGTTGTCAAAGGAATAGAGAAAAATATGCCATCCATAAACTAATCAAGGAGAAGATGGTGTAATGTAATCAGTTCCAGGTCAGTTCAGTTCAGTTGCTCAGTATGTCCCACTTTGCAGCTCCATGGACTGCAGCACTCCAGGCCTCCCTGTTCATCACCAACTCCCAGAGTTTACTCAAACTCATGTTGGTTGAGTTGGTGATGCCATCAAACCATCTCATCCTCTGTTATCACCTTCTGTAACTGCCTTCTATCTTTCCCAACATCAGGGTCTTTTCAAATGAGTCAGCTCTTCACATCAGGTGGCCAAAGTATTGAAGTTTCAGCTTCAGCATCAGTCCTTCCAATGAATATTCAGAACTGATTTCATTTAGGATGGACTGGTTGGATCTCCTTGCAGTCCAAGGGACTCTCAAGAGTCTTCTCCAACACTATAGGTCAAAAGCATCAATTATTCAGCTCTCAGTTTCTTTATAGTCCAACTCTGACATCCATATATGACTACTGGGAAAACTATAGTCTTTACTAGATGGATGTTGTTGGCAAAGTAATATCTCTGCTTTTTAATATGCTTTCTAGGTCGCTCATAATTTTTCTTCCAAGAGGCAACCATCTTTTAATTTCATGGCTGAAGTCACCATCTGCAGTGGTTTTGGAGACCCAGAAAAAATCTGTCACTGTTTCCCCATCTGTTTGCCCTGAATTGATGTGTCCAGATGCCATGATCGCTTTCTGTATGTTGAGCTTTGAGCCAAATTTTTCACTCTCCTTTTTCACTTTCTGAGGTTGTTGATATTTCTCTCAGCTCTCTTGATTCCAGATTGTACTTCACCCAGACCAGTGTTTCTCATAAGGTACTCTGTATATAAGATAAATAAGCAAGGTGACAATATATAGCCCTGATGTACTCCTTTCCCTGTGTGGAACACTATGTCTATTTGTCTATGTCCAGTTCTAACTGTTGCTTCCTGACCTGCATACACATTTCTCAAGAGGAAGGTCAGGTAGTCTGGTATTCCCATCTCTTTTAGAATTTTCCACAGTTTTTTGTGATCCACACAGTCAAAGGCTTTGGCATACTCAAAAAAAGCAGAAATAGATGTTTTTCTGGAACTCTCTTGCTTTTTCGATGATCCAGCAGATGTTGGCAATTTGATGTCTGGTTCCTCTGCCTTTTCAAAAAACAGCTTGAATATCTGGAAGTTCACAGTTCATGTACTGCTGAAGCCTGGCTTGGAGAATTTTGAGGAACCTGTAACTATACACAAATCAACACTTTCACTGAGTTGAAACAAAATAGCTCTTCAAAAAATATGTCAGAATATGGTTGATTTGCAACGGTGTGTTAGCAAAACAACTCTTTACAATGGAGCTTTACTCTTTATCAGGTCTCTCTACTTTCTTTAATAATCTTATGTATACAATTTAAGAAATGTTAGGTAGCACAGAAATGTTAATCCACAATGAAAAAAACTGCCTCCCTTCATTTCGCAACTTTAACTACTAATAGAATAATTAAAATAGCTCCCAAAGAGAACCTTCCAGTGAATCTAATCCTACCCAGTCTCCTGAGCCTTCCTTTGATTCTCATCATCTCAAAATCCCCAGAAACTTTGTATTGGTAAATAAAGTATCTAAAGCATCTAGGATTACTCTAGTAATGTTGAGATATCCTAAATCCCATTAATGTGTTTCAATCTTAGAAATTCTCCTGGCCACAGACCCAGGAGTCTCCAGATCCCTGCCCTCATCAGCTCTAGCTCAAGCCCCTCTGGTGACTTGACCCAAACAAACCAACTCGTCCTCTCCTATAGGAATTCAGCACTCTGTTTGGACTTCTTTGGGCTTCCCTGAGAGCTCAGTTGGTGGACTTCCATGATAGCTCAGTTGGTAATAATTCACCTCCAACGCAGGAAACATTTTTTAGATTCCTGGATCTGGAAGATTCCCTGAAGAAGGCATAGGCTACCACATTCCAGTATTCTTAGGTTTAACTTATGGCTAGCTGGTAAAGAATTTGCCTTCAAAGTGGGAGACCTGGGATGGGAAGATGCCCTGGAGAAGGGAAAAGCTACCATCTCCAGTATTCTGGCCATGGACTGTATAGTCCTTGGGGTCCAAAACAGACATGAGTGAGTGACCTTCACTTTGGACCTCTATAGCTGTCAGAGGACAATTGTCCCTACATTACTTTGGTGCTCCATTGAAATCAACAAATCCCCAGTACTTCCTCTCTTAAATACAGAATTCCAAATAACTATCTTGCCTAGAAATCTCTCTAAATATAAGTCATCTCTCTAACTTACAAGATGCCATTTTAAAAGTCAGTCTCGTTAATTAAAAAATGTCAAAATTAAAATCATTTGACTAAGAAATGTTTTAGTGATTACTCTTAAACTAAATTTTCCATAATTTAAGTAAATGCCATCTCAGGGAAATCCACTGAGTGGAAAAAATAAATAAATCTGTAGCCTTATTAGTGGACCACATTGAATGGAAACCCATTGATCTACCTATGCTATTTAAAATAGCTAATACTTCTGCCTACCAATTGAAACAAGAACCAGAAAGACTGTGGCAAGTCACACAAGATTTATTGAAAGAATAGGCCATAATAGCCACAATTTATCCTTTTAATAGTATAATTTGATCTGTCCTTAAGGCAGATAAAAATAAATGGAGGCTCACTACTGATTATTGTGAAAATATAAATGTTATAATTCCTCTCATCAAAGCTCCCATATTCAATATAATTGAGATGAATGTGAACACTCAAAAGTCCCTAGGAAATAGTTTCCCATCGTGATTTAGTCAATAGGCTTTATTCTTTTCTTATTATTACAATTTCCCAGTTGCAATTTGCCTTTTCCATTGAAAAAAAATCAAATATATATTTACCTGTTTACCTATAGAATATATATATTTATGTATATATATGTATATTTATATATATGTATATATATAATTTATATATTCATATATAAATATATATTTAAATCAATGTATATGTTTAATATATTTTAAAATTTATTTATTTTTGCTTGCACTGGGTCTTCATTGTTACCTGTGGGCTTTCTGTAGTTGCTCTGAGCAAGGGCTGCTCTCTAGTTGCAGTGTGCAGGCTTCCTATTGTAGTGGCTTCTCATTGTAGTGGCTTCTCTTATTGAAGAACCCAGACTGTAGGCACACAAGCTTCAGTAGTTGCAGCACGTGGGCTCTAGACCACAAGCTCAGTAGTTGTGATACATAATCTCAGTTGTCCAAACACACTGAAATCTTTCCAGGCCAAGGACTGAACCCATGTCCCCTTCAATGGCAAGTGTATTCTTATCCACTATACCATTAGTAAAGTTCCACCTATAGGAAATTTAAATACTCCTACCTCAGCCTGTATACTTGGTCTCCAAGAACTGGAGAATAGCTATTTTTTACTTGCTCTGCTGACATTATATAAAGAATATAATAAGAGTCAGTATGTCTGACTATTAGCTATCCCATGGACTGTACTGTATCCTTCTAGTCTCCTCTGTTCATGGAATTTTCCAGGCCAGAATACAGGAGTAGTTAGCCATTCCCTCCTCCAGGGGATCTTCCAAACCCAAGGATCAAACCCAGGTCTCCTAAGTTGCAGGCAGATTCTTTACCATCTGTGCCAACAGGGTAACTTGATTACTGGAGTGGATAGTCCATCCTTTCTTCAGGAAATCTCCCTGGCCCAGGAATCAAATCAGGGTTTCTTCCATTTCAGGCAGATTCTTTACTGAACTACCAGGGAACCAGGGGCCATCAAGGCCAATTTGGGTGTGGTGATGGCAGGTCCTCAAGCCAGAGACTGGGCTACCATCCCGCATAAAATCATAAGGCCAGTATTTCTATTTATTTTTGTATTTATTTTATTCAGTTATTTGCTGAATGTGTCTGCATTGTCTGGTCAGTAGAAGGATGATAAATTCCTGAGAAAATTAAGCATCAACTCTGCCTTAAAACAATCCTCACATCTATGTTTCATAGGTTTTTAGAGACAACATATTCCTTATTTTTCTATCATAATAAGATGTTTCTCTCAGATTCCCCATATTTCTTCCAAATGTTATGTGCCTGGGATTTTGCCCATTTGGCCACACCACAGGACTTGTTTTTGGCATTGCTGGGGTCCAGCCTCTCAGTGGAGGCCCTGGTCAAGCACTATGTCTGTTGAAACCTAATTAAACAGAGACTGCCTATGGAATTTTGGACCTAGTGACTACATGTAATACAAAATAAATATACATTTCTGGCAACACCTTCTGATAACTGGACACTTTTGGAAACAAAAGTCATTATAGGACGCTTATCTGTTCATCTGCATACTTTGGTGTCCATTATTCAGTGGGTTAAGAACTTACCACCTATGTGGCTCTGCATGGCCACAGAATTCTCACTATTCAGTGTAGGGCTAAACCTGACCCAAAGGTCTTTTAGCACTACAGGAGGAGATGACGTATACCATCTTTAACCCTGCTGTAAAATGAGGAGCACTCTGGCACCAGCTATCTGAAGAGGAGAGTCACTGATGACAATATTAACTTCACAGGTGATGGAACTCTCCCTAGAAAGCAACTGCATTTCACTTGTCTATTCTTTCATGTGAAATAGCACCCTTGGGGGTGGTTTAGTCACTAAGTCATGTCCGACTTTTGTGATTCCATGGACTGCAGTCTGCCAGGCTCCGCTGTCCATGGGATTCTCTGTCCATGGAATTCTCCAAGCAAGAATACGAAAAACGGTTGCTGTTTACTTCTCCAGGCAATCTTCTCAATCCAGGTATCTAACCTGGGTCTCCTGCATTTCAGGAAGATTCTTTACTGACTGAGCTATGAGGCAAATCCCAAACTAGCACCCTTGGTTTGGTTTAATTAGTGGAATTAAAGGCCATGGCAAAGTTATTAGTGATTTACCCTTTTAGAAATTTCTGAGGAATAGCTAACAGACTTGTTATTTGTTCTAGTCAATGGGAAATGGATGATTTGTTTATTTAGGGAAAGAACTATGGAATACTCCATTTGGCAGAAACTGAGTATTTCCCTTTGGATAGCTTATTTCTCTGTTATACCAAGGCCAATACTTCCTTTCATAATAAGGCTGATAAACAGGCCAGGATTATCCTTACTCAAACTTCCTCATTTTTGTTACCATGAGAGTCTGAACCTATGAGACATTTGGCTTCTGAAGAGTCATTTCTCTGATGGATCAGGACTAGGATACAGAACTTTCCCTAACACAATCTGGTAAACTTGACTATTCATAAAGTGTCATCAGTAATTCATGAGATAAACACACAAACACATATATGTATACATGTATATTCCCTGGGGAAATATTTCCTACAGGAGATGGTAAATGGATGCTATTAGACTGTTTCTCTCTTCAGCAGGGAGAGTTATGCTCAAACTATGATAGATAATTATACTGACCTCCTAGTGGTCTTTCATACTAGGTGTGAAATGGCTTAAACCACAATAACTGGCCATACAAAGACCATTCATGTCTCCTTTGGGATTCTAACATTATTGATTCAGATCAGGGTTCTCATTGATTAGCACATATAGTGCAATAGTTGATCCTGGAACAGGACTTTCAATGAACTATCCATCTGGCATATGGCTCCCAGGCAACTAGTTTAATTACACCAGCTGAACAATTGCTTTTTGAACTTCAGTCTAGCAAATGTACTCTTAAAATAAGTATCAGTTTTATATCAATACTAATTTCTCTTAATACCAGAACTTTACCTCATGCTAATTTTTATCCAACTCCCTGTCAAGTTTTTCTATATTTAAAGAGAGGAAAACCTCATCTTTATGTTTAGGAAGATTATTTACAAGAGATATTTTAACAAAACCTCCAATGAATATAAAATTTTAGTCTTGCTCCATTCCACAGGAGCTAGAAGTCAGATCAAGTATGGATATTCGTATGACATCCATTAATGAGACATTGCCCTCCAGGCCTGGCATTTGTTCCACTTGCTATGGAACCCTTTTGAACCTAAAATTTCATCATTTAAAAATCTTCCATTCTTCTTTCTGTAAGGTACGGATGTTTAATCTGGTCTCCTTCTCTGATTCTCTTCCGGAAGTAGGAATTATTGTGCTAAGGCCATTTCTACGGACAGTATGAACCAAGAAGGGAGATAAGCAACTTCACTTGGCAAATGTAAATCACAATAAAATTTAAAATAAATAAATAAATAAATAAATAAAGATTATTGTGGAATCTAGATCCTACTCCACCATAATCAAAGAAGACAATCCCTCTTTAGTAATAATTTATGCTGGAGGGAAAGAAATATCAAATATAAAAACCGTATAAGATGCAATAGCATACTATTCTGTTGGCTCTTGGTCATATTGATCTAAATATTTTCATTGGCTTCTAACCTGGAGGCTCAAACTCTCCAATAAGTCATTGTTTTAACCAAACAGGTCAAATACAAAGGACCATATACCACTGAGTTTGGCTAGTGCGAGCCTTACAGACCAAATACCTCACTGGCTTGCTCTTCATCAGCAAAACCAACAACTGAAATAAAAGGTGTACAGTAACTGGCTAAACTGGAGTACCTAATGGCAGATTAATTTTGTGCCCCTAGCTTCAGCCTTGGGTATTTTAATCGACAAATATCCTGACACACTATTAATCACATCTGTCAAAATCAACCTTAGGCTTTTACGTCTATTTGTATTAGAACCGCTCTCATCATCAATCAGAACAAAGGCTTTCTTTGTTAGGAGTTTTTAAATTCAGTCACCCTTAACTGGGACATTAATGGTGGCAAGTGAGTCGTTGAACTTTGGTCCATTTATGGCAGTCTCACAGACACCATTGTCACATTGGCTAACAGTATACCCCTTCAAAATCCTGATTTAATATGTATTTTGAAGTCATGTTCACGTACTTAACTTGCCTTCGTCTTCTACAAGCAGCTCAGCCTCATAATACTATAAGGGCTACTAAAGCATGACCACATCAATTCTAACAAGTGTATTTCAAGGAAAGCTATTCTAATCCCACACCACCAGAGTCCAAGGGCTCACAGATGAAGGCAACACCTCAGAAGACATTGTTCCAGGATCTTATCTTTCGAGATGACCTTTCCTCTGCCTACTAACCAACTACTAAAAGTCCCAACTATGTCAGAGGTAGGAAGTCTCACTTCTCACAAAAGACTTCATATATCCTCAGTTGTCCAGTGACTGACTACCCTGATAAGTTATGTTTAAGAAAGTGAAACCAACTAAATTATTATTATTTTCCAGACATTCAGTTTGCTTGCTCCATCATTCAATTTGTGTGTGTGTGTGTGTGTGTGTGTGTGTTACCTGTACAATTTTAACATTTTTAGGCACAGGCCTAAAAAAATGTCTGGTCCCTATAATTTTAACAATTTTAAGCCCATATGCAATGACTCTGTAATGTTCTCAAGGCTAAAATTTTGCTAGTTTCATGCATTTTCCCATCGAACTGGTGACCTAAACAAAGTATTGATTAATGATTGTTTGTTTGCCCCTCACCTTGGTATAACATAATTTATTGACTTCTCAGTGCTCAAACCACTGTTTCTTTCTCTCTCCTTTCTCTCCCTTTCCCACATTACCCAGAATCACTTTCCCTTTGCCAACTTTCCAACACTAACAGTGCCTAATCTGTTAGACTCCAAAAGATTATATGGCGAAGAAAAGCTAAACCTATTTTCCTAGCCCCTTAGATTTTTATACAAATTATACAAAATTACATATCTTTAACTGAACTAGCCTCATGTACTTCGACCCTCCATAATTATTGAATTTTCCATCAGCCTCCTGCTTCTTCATTTTCCATACCATACATTTATCTAGCTGTGAGAGGGAGAGATATTGGGAAACTAAGACCTGTTTCAAATTACTACCTTTGCTTTTTCTCTGTGTGTCTCTTCATGGCAAGTGGAAAATGCTCAGTTTCCTCACTATGCAGCTCAGATGAGGTATTAATATCTAATGGACAATTCTATTTCCTCACTATATGCCTGGAAAGCACTATTATTTTCATCCAGTCCTATTCCCTAGGAATACCAAAAGTGTAAAGCAAACTGCAATTTCAAATCAAAAGATAAGTCCATAAAGCTATACTGTGGCTCTATGTTCATCTTTTCCAATTTGCTCTTCACTACCTTCAAACCCCAAGTTGTAGATACATTTCAGCCTCCTTTCCATTTATATATATGTTAATTATTCTTTACCCATCACAGCCAAATATCATAAATATATGGCATTCATACCTCAAATATGATAACCCACCAACACTGAAGGACTTATTGAAATGATGCAGAAATCTAGGTTTAATTGTCAAAAAGTACTGACACTAAATGACATGATCAAAGTTCTAATATCTCATATTTTAAAGTAAAATAAATATGATGCTTTCTACATAAAGACAAGGAAACATGGTAAAAATAAATTTTGACAAGGGATTGGCCATAGACTATGTATTAACTAATCAAGAAGGCATTTTTAATACTAATATTTGTTGGGGTTGTTTAGCTGCTCAGTCACATCTGATTCCTTGAGATCTCTTTGACTGCAGCATGCCATGCTTTCCTGTCCTTCACCATTTCCTAGAGATTGCTCAAACTCATGTCCATTGAGACAGTGATGCCATACAACCATCTTGTCCATTGTCATCTTCTACTCCTGCCTTCAATTTTTCCCAGCTTCAGAAATTTCCTATTTAGTCAGTTCTTTGAATCAGGTGGCCAAAGTATTAAAGTTTCATCTTTAACAACAGTCCTTCCAATGAATATTCAACACTGATTTACTTTAGGATGGACTCGTTGGATATCCTTGCAGTCCATAGGTCTCTCAAGAGTCTTCTACAACACCACAGTTTAAAAGCATCAATTCTTTGGCACATGGCTTTCTTTATAGTCCAACTCTCACATCCATACATGACCATTGAAAAAACCATAGCTTTGATTAGACGGACCTTGGTTTACAAAGTAATGTCTCTGCTTTTTAATATGCTGTTTAGGTTGGTCATAACTTTCCTTCCAAGGAGCAAATGTCTTTTAATATCATGGATGTTGTCACCATGTGCAGTGATTTTGGAGAGGAAAAAGTAAAAAAATAAAATATAAAAGATAAATAAAGTCTGTCACTGTTTCCACTGTTTCCCCATTTATTTGCCATGAAATAACGGGACTAGATGCCATGATCTTAACTTTCTGAATGTTGAGCTTTAAACCAACTGTTTCACTCTCCTCTTTCACTTTCAAGAGGCCCTTTAGTTCTTCTTCACTTTCTGCCATAAGGGTGATGCCATCTGTTTATCTGAGGTTATTGATATTTCTCCTGGCAATCTTGATTCTAGCTTATGCTTCATCTAGCCTAGTGTTTCTCATGATGTACTCTGCATATAAGTTAAATAAGCAGGGTGATAATATATAACCTTGATGTATTCCTTTTCCTATATGGAACCAGTTTGTTGACCTGTGTTCATTTCTAACTGTTGCTTCCTTACCTGCATACAGATTTCTTAAGAGGCAGATCAGGTGGTCTGGTATTCTCATCTCGTTCAGAATTTCCCACAGTTTGTTGTGGTCCACACAATGAAAGGCTTTGACATATTCAATAAAGCAGAAATAGCTGGTTTTTTTTTTTTATTTTCTGAAACTCTTTCTCTTTTTTGATGATCCGTCGAACGTTGGCCATTTGATCTCTGATTCCTCCTCCTCTGCTAAATCCAGCTTGAACATCTGGAAATTCACAGTTCACGTACTTTTGAAGCATGATTTGGAGAATTTTGTGCATTCTTTTACTATCGTGTGAGATGAGTGCAATGGTGTGGTAGTTTGAGCATTCTTCGGCATTGCCTTTCTTTGGGACTGGAATGAACATGTTTCTACTTACTTTCTTTTTAATGTCACAACAAAATGTTTTCTATTGTATTTAAAGCAATGTATGCCCTATTCTCTGGATATCTCCTTTACTATTCAGGGCAATCCAGGACCTCAGATAATTGAGCTCAAAATTGATGTCAAGACATAAATATATAAATTTTAATATAATATTTCAAAAACCTCTCATGACCCTCTTTTGAAGTCATGGTTTGAAATTTTTAATTCCCCTTCATAGTTCGCTGTTCCTGTCCACTCCAAACACTCTATTTATCAGGCTTCTACTATTTTGGAAAAACATGCACACATATCACCTACTTCATTTATCAGTATCCAATATTCTGGGATGAGGTACTAAACATCTAATGTCAGGCTTTCTACCTTGTAGATTATGAAATTTTTGAAAATATCTTGGCTTCAAGAAACCTACTGAGACTTAGTTACCCCTAATGACTTGTATGCTTGTGTGTGTATATGTGTGTGTATATATTTATTGCTTAGCCTTACAGTTATATCTCATTTATGAAAATCAGAATGAATAAAATGTTAAACGTATGCACATTTTAAAAGATAAAAAGAAATATCACAATCTTATGAATATGAAAACATAATAATTCATTTACTTAGATAATTGTGTATTGTTTGAAAGATTTTAGCAATAATATGCATTGTATGGATAAATAGAGGAAAAAACTATTGCTTGCATGCTTTCTATCATAGTATACACATTCAGTAAAGTACTTTTTACACTGATTGCATTCCCAGGAAACTATTATACATTAAAATAAATATAATATTAGTGTTTTAAATGTATTATATAGAAACATGCGCCTGAATTTCTCCATAACTATGAATGTTTGGAAGTGTGTAGTTGATAAATAAGATGAGGTGGTCTACATGAACATTAGATGAAGGGATAAAAGAGGCATAGTTAAGGAGAGATTATGAAACTGTGAAAGAAGGAGAGTTTGTAAAATTATTTTAATAATCATAGCAGATTATGAATGTGTTGAATCTGTGATGTTGGCAGGAAAACAATGGCAGGAGAAAGCACAAGGGTTTAGAAAGGGATATCACTAATTAATCATCTATGTTTCATAAATCAAATAGTATTACTGAAGCAATTGCTTTCTTCAAACTTCAATACAGTTCAGTTACTCAGTCTTTGTAACCCCATGAACCACAGCATGCCAGGCCTCCCAGTCCATCACCAGCACCCGGAGTCCACACAAAACCATGTCTATTGAGTTGGTAATGCCATCCAACCATCTCATTCTCTGTCGGCCCCTTCCTCCTGCACTCAGTCTCTCCCAGCATCAGGGTCTTTTCAGATGAGTCAGCTCTTTGCATCAGGTGGCCAACGTATTGGAGTTTCAGCTTCAGCATCAAGCTTTCAAAAGAATATTCAGGACTCATTTCTTTAGGATGGACTGATTAGTTTTCCTTGCAGTCCAAGGGACTCTCAAGAGTCTTCTACAAGACCAGAGTTCAAAATAATCAATATTTTGGTGCTAAGCTTTCTTTATAATCCAACTCTCACATCCATACATGACCATTGGAAAAAGCATAGCTTTGACTAGATGGACCTTGGTTGACAAAGTAATGTCTCTGCATTTTAATATGCTGTCTAGGTTGGTCATAACTTTCCTTCCAAAGAGTAAGTAATTTCATGGCTGCAATCACCATCTGTGTGATTTTGAAACCCAGAAAAAATAAAGTCAGCTGCTGTATCCAATGTTTCCCCATTTATTTGCCATGAAATGATGGGACCAGATGCCATAATCTTACTTTTCTGAATGCTGAGCTTTAAGCCAAATTTTTTCACTCTCCTCTTTCACTTTCAAGAGGCTCCATAGTTTCTTCATCTTTTGCAGTAAGGGTGATGTTATCTGCGTATCGGAGATTATTGATATTTCTCCCAAAAATCTTGATTACAGCTCATGCTTCTTCCAGCCCAACATTCCTCATGATGTAATTTGCATATATGTAAATAAACAGTGTGATAATATAAAGCCTTGACATACTCCTTTTCTTATTTGGGAATGGTCTGTTGTTCCATGTCCAGTTCTAACTGTTGCTTCCTGATCTGCATATAGGCTTCTCAAGAGGCAGGTTAGGAGGTCTGGTATTCCCACCTCATTCAGAATTTTGCACAGTTTATAGTGATCTACACAGTCAAAGATTTTGACATAGTCAATAAAGCAGAAAATATATATTTTTCTACTACAGAGGGAAGGAATCTCTTAGAAGAAATGAAGTAAGCATCATGGTCAACAAAAGAGTCTGAAATGCAGTACTTGGATGCAATCTCAAAATTGACAGAATGGTCTCTGTTCATTTTCAAGGCAAACCATTCAATATCACAGTAATCCAAGTTTATCCCCAAACCAGTTATGCTGAAGAACCTGAAGTTGAACGGTTCTATGAAGACCTATATGACCTTTCAGGACTAACACCCAAAAAAGATATATTTTTCATTATAGAGGACTAGAATGCAAAGGTAGGAAGTCAAGAAACACCTAGATTAACAGGCAAATTTGGCCTTGGAATACAGAATGAAGCAGGGCAAAAGCTAATAGAATTTTTCCAAGAGAACACACTGGTATTAAAAAACACCACCTTGCAACAACAAAATAGAAGACTCTACACATGGACATCACCAGATGGTCAACACCAAAATCAGATTGATTATATTCTTTGAGCCAAAGATGAAGAAGCTGTATACAGTTAGCAAAAACAAGACCAGGAGCTGACTGTGGCTCAGATCATGAACTCCTTATTACCAAATTCAGACTTAAATTGAAGGAGGAAAAGCCACTAGACTATGTAGGTATGACCTAAATCAAATCCATAGTGATTATACATTGGAAGTAAGAAATAGATTTAAGGGACTAGATCTGATAGATAGGGTGCCTGATGAACTATGCATGGAAGTTCGTGACTTTGTAGAGGAGACAGGGATCAAAACCACTCCATGGAAAAGAAATGCAAAAAAAGCAAAATGGCTGTCTGGGGAGGCCTTACACAGAGCTGTAAAAAAGAGAGAAGCGAAAAGTGAAGGAGAAAAGGGAAGATATAACCATCTGAATGAGAGTTCCAAGGAATAGCAAGGAGAGATAAGAAAGCCTTCCTCAGTGATTAATCCAAAGAAATAGAGGAAAACAACAGAATGGGAAACACTACAGATCTCTTCAAAAAAACTAGAGATACCAAGGAAAATTTCATGCAAAGATGGGCTCGATAAAGGACAGAGATTGTATGGACATAACAGAAGCAGAAGATAATAAGAACAGGTGGCAAGAATACAGAGAAGAACTGTACAAAAAAGATCTTCATGACCCAGATAATCACAATGGTGTGATCACTCACCTAGAGCCAGATGTGCTGGAATGTGAAATCAAGTGGGCCTAGAAAGCATAACTACAAACCAAGCTAGTGTAGGTAATGGAATTCTGGTTGAGCTATTTCAAATCCTGGAAGATAATACTGTGAAAGTGGTGCACTCAATAGGCCAGCAAATTTTGAAAACTCAGTAGTGGCCACAGGACTGGAAATGGTAAGTTATCATTCTAATCCCAAAGAAAGGCAAGGCCAAAGAAGGCACAAACTACCACACAATCGCACTCATCTCACATGCTAGTAAATTAATGCTCAAAATTCTCCAAGTCAGGGTTCAGCAATATGTGAACCATGAACTCCCAGATGTTCAAGGTGGTTTTAGAAAAGACAGAGGAACCAGAGATCAAATTACCGACATCTGCTAGATCATGGAAAAAGCAAGAGAGTTCCAGGAAAAAAAAAAAAAAAAAAAACATCTATTTCTATTTTATTTAGTATCCCAAAGCCTTAAAATGTGTGGATCAAAATAAACTGTGGAAAATTCTTTAAGAGATGGTAATACCAGACCACCTGATTGTCCTCTTGAGAAACCTATATGCAGGTCAAAAAACAACAATTAGAACTGGGCATGGAACAACAGACTGGTTACAATTAGGAAAAGGAGTACGTCAAGGCTGTATATTGTTACCTTGCTTATTTAACTTATATGCAGAGTACATCATGAGAAACGCTGGGCTGGAAGCAGCACAAGCTGTATCAAGATTGCCCGGGAAATATCAATAACATCAGATGTGCAGATGACACCACCCTTATGGCAGAAAGCGAAGAGGAACTAAACAGTCTCTTGATGAAAGTAAAAGAGGAGAGTGAAAAAGTTGACTTAAAGCTTAACATTCAGAAAACGAAGATGATGGCATCTGGTTCCATCACTTCATGGGAAATAGAATGGGGAAACAGTCGAAACAGTGTCAGACTTTATTTTTTTATGTGTGCTCCAAAATCACTGCAGATTTTGATTGCAGCCATGAAATTGAAAGATGCTTACTCCTTGGAAAGAAAGTTATCATCAACCAAGATAGCATATTCAAAAGCAGAGACATTATTTTGCCAACAAATGTCAGTCTAATAAAGGCTATGGTTTTTCCAGTAGTCACGTATCGATGTGATAGATGGACTGTGAAGAAAGTTGAGCACTGAAGAATTGATGCTTTTGAACTGTGGTGTTGGAGAAGACTCCTGAGAGTTCCTTGGACTGCAAGGGGATCCAACCAATCCATTCTGAAGGAGATCAGCCCTGGGATTTCTTTGGAAGGAATGATGCTAAAGCTGAAACTCCAGTACTTTGGCCACCTCATGTGAAGAGTTGACTCATTGGAAAAGACTCTGATGCTGGAATGGTTGGGTGCAGGAAGAGAACGGATGACAGAGGATGAGATAGCTGGATGGCATCACCGACTCGATGGACGTGAATTTGAGTGAACTCTGAGAGTTGGTGACAGACAGCGAGGGCTGGCATGCTGCAATTCAGTGTGTCACAAAATCGGACACAACTGAGAGACTGAACTGAACTGAAATGTTTTTCTGGAACTCTCTTTCGTTTTTGATGATCCAGTGGATGTTAGCAATTTGATCATTGTTTCCTCTGCCTTTTCTAAAGTCAGCTTGAACATCTGGAAGTTCACGTTTCATGTATTGCTGAAGCCTGTCTTAGAGAATTTTAAGCATTACTTTACTAGCGTGTGAGATGAGTGTAATTCTGCAGTAGTATGAGTAATATTTGGCATTGCCTTTCTTTGGGACTGGAATGAAAACTTACCCTTTCCTGTCCTGTGGTTACTGCTGAGTTTTCCAAATTTGCTAGCCTATTGAGTGCAGCCCTTTCATGGCATCATCTTCCTGGATTTGAAATTGCTCAGTTGGAATTCCATTACCTCCCCTAGCTTTGTCCATAGTGATGCTTTCTAAGGCTCCCTTGACTTCACATTCTAGGTTGTCTGGCTCTAGGTGATTGATCACACCATCGTGATTGTCTGGCTCATGAAGATCTTTATTGTACAGTTCTCTATATTCTTGCCACCTCTTCTTAATATCATCTGCTTCTGTTAGGTCCATACCATTTCTGTCCTTTATTGAATCCATCTTGGAATGAAATGTTCCCTTGGGATCTCTAATTTTCTTGAAGATATCTGTAGCCTTTCCCACTCTTTTGATTTCCTCAATCTCTTTGCATTGATTGCTGAAGACTTTCTTATCTCTCCTTGCTATTCTTTGGAACTGTGCATTCAAATGAATATATATTTTCTTTTCTCCTTTGTCTTCACTTCCCTTCTTTTCACAGCGATATGTAAGGCCCCCTCAGACAGCCAGTTTTTCAGACTAGGATCGTTTAAATCTACATAATCCCACATTCAACATCAGTTTATCACTGCAAAATCATAGTCTTAACTAAGTGCCTAATCCCCACCTTTTTTTTTTTTCTTTTTTTTTTGAGTCCACATAGGCAAAAGTAAATATGATACAGAAAGTGCATTTGGTCATGTCATTTTTTGTAGCTTTATCTTTATTTCCAATAAATACAAAATATTTTTCATTCATGTGTCCATACTTTTAGTAAGTATTTCTCACATATTTTGAAGTGTAATTTCCTACTTCTGTATGTAATGCACTTCACAAATATGTATAAGCATATAAGCATTGATGTTTGAAACTTGAACCAAAATGTGACATTGGGAAAGCAGCGGTTTTACT
>SJYC01113552.1:0-13331 GCA_006408675.1 Madoqua kirkii
AAAAAAAAAAAGTTAATGTGAACATAGTAATTATGAAATAAATGTTAAGTACAGTTCGTTCTTGCAAAAAAAAAAACAAAAAACACCACTTTATCACGCTGTGCCAGGTACTGTGCAACATGCTGCTGATTCTATGTGGGTTGGTATATAGCCTTATTAGGAAATATTAAAATCATAACACAGATATGATATGTTCATAAGCCTCCTAACCTATATTGGCTCAATATTCTTACATAATGTTGCATGGCAATGTCTTTAACTTAGTTTGTCTATAACAGGTAAGTACTTCTGGAGGCAGGAAACTGACTTCTTCAAACTTTGGATTTTTGAAGATTTTACTGTGTTTTCACATACTAAATGTATATTTAATATTTTTGGAGGAATGAGTGAATGGCTGAAGCAATGATAATTTTGAAACTAGTCATAATGCCCCAGATCTATCAGGGCCTATTGGTAAGTTTTCAACACTACTGCTACACAACTGTGCCTTGTATTGAAAACTTCATTTTGGAAACAGGAAAATTGATGCATAGAAATATTAAAATCTAGTATCTACAGTTTCAAGACAAGTGAGATAAAAATAGTTAAAGGTTTTCTTCAGTTCACTTCAGTCTCTGAATCGTGTTTGACTCTTTGTGACCCCATGAATCACAGCATGCCAGGTCTCCTTGTCCATCACCAACTCCTGGAGTTCTCTCAGACTCAAGTCCATCAAGTCAGTGATGCCATCCAGCCATCTCATTCTCTGTAATTCCCTTCTCCTCCTGCCCCCAATCCCTCCCAGCATCAGAGTCTTTTCCAGTGAGTCAACTCTTCGCATGAGGTAGACAAAGTACTGGAGTTTCAGCTTTAGCATCATTCCTTCCAAAGAAATCCCAGGGTTGATCTCCTTCAGAATGAACTGGTTGGATCTCCTTGCAGTCCAAAGGACTCTCAAGAGTCTTCTCCAACACCACAGTTCAAAAGCATCAATTCTTTGGTGCTCAGCCTTCTTCTCGGTCGTCCCCTTCTCTTCCTGCCCCCAATCCCTCCCAGCATCAGAGTCTTTTCCAATGAGTCAGCTCTTTTCATGAGGTGGCCAAAGTACTGGAGTTTCAGCTTTAGCATCATTCCTTCCAAAGAAATCCCAGGGTTGATCTTCAGAATGGACTGGTTGGATCTTCCTGCAGTCCAAGGGACTCTCAAGAGTATTCTCCAACACCACAGTTCAAAAGCATCAATTCTTTGGTGCTCAGCCTTCTTCACAGTCCAACTCTCACATCCATACATGACCACAGGAAAAACCATAGCCTTGACTAGATGAACCTTAGTCGGCAAAGTAATGTCTCTGCTTTTCAATATGCTATCTAGATTAATCATAACTTTTCTTCCAAGGAGTAAGTGTTTTTTTAATTTCATGGCTGCAGTCACCATCTTCAGTGATTTTGGAGGCCTCCTAGAAAGTCTGACACTGTTTCCACTGTTTCCTCACCTATTTCTAAATCATCATCTATTCATTCAGTAAAATGTATGGGCTACTAACTATGCTGATTTTTTTTCCTTTTCCTTTATCTTTTATCATTACACCAAATATTATTACTAAGTCATCTTGCAACTACATAGAGATTTTTTTTATATTTAAAATATATTTTATGTGAAATTTTGATGGCCAGAACTGCTTAACAGTCGATATTTTAAGTTATTAAGTGTGTAGAACATATGTGCATTATAATGACACCTAATTAATTTTACTTACAGCTTCTATTTTATATTAAGATGAAAATATAAAGCTAAATCAACCTTTAAAAGATTAGCAAACCCAACTCAATTATATCATTATCTCAAGTTAAATGTTGACTCTAGGAAGAGGATATGTTTCCTTCCAAGGACTAGCTAGTTTTTGTGGAATTTGTATTAACAAATTTTAAGTTCATGGTATGTGTTTTAACATAGTATGTTACAGCAATGAAAACATTTAGTCCAAGCAAGTCTCTAATCAAAAGAGTTAAAGCAATCTTAGCCACAAGTTAATGTGTTTAATTTGCTATGATTATTTACATAAGATCAATATTCAAAGGATTTATGAGGAGATAGAGGAGACTTTCTGTGTTTATTTCTAATCTTAGAACTTGAAACACTTTGATCAATGGCATTGAACTATACCGATTTTTAGCATCAGATCTAGTTCTCTAGATTGTACTTTTTCTTCTTAAATATACATCCTAGTTGCCATTTCAATACAACATGCAATGTGTTCTTAAAAGTTGTGCAAATAATTTAAAATGACACCAAGGTCAAGTAATTTAAAACTCAGTGTTATCCTACAATATTCATAACATATGCCTTAGGGATTTTTTGTTACTTATAAAAGGCCATGATAATGAATCAAAGGATATGAAGCCTAGATCTTTAAATTTAAAAATTGCCCCATATAATTTTCATGGCTTATGAGCTGTAGCAGGTTAAATTTTCTATAGTAATAAAATTATAATTGCCTTAAGTAGTCGTGTCATTTCACTGCTACCATATATATGTACTTCAACATGCTTCAGAATTTCTTATCCATAAAAAATACAGCAGTGTTATGCATACATACCTCCCTTCAATCGGACTTCCCTGGTGGCTCAGAAAGTAAAGCTTCTGTCCACAATGCGGGAAGCCCGGGTTCAATCCCTGGGTTGGGAAGATCCCCTGGAGAAGCAAATGGCAATCCACTCCTGTACTATTGGCTGGAAAACCCCATGGATAGAGGAGCCTGGTAGGCTACAGCCCATGAGGTCGCAAAGAGTCGGACACGACTGAGCGACTTCACTTCACTTCTTTCCTTCAATCTGATGTCCTAAGTGTACAAAAAAAGGCCCTTAATGAGTTCTTCCCTATAAGCCTGCCTCCACAAGATTCCTGCCCAGAAATTATTATCCTAGGGGGGGGGAAAAAAAATCCAGTGTGTGCTTAGTTGCTCAATAATGGCGAACTCTTTGTGGCCCCATTGATTATAGCCTGTCAAACTCCTCTGTCTATGAGGATTCTCCAGGCAAGAAAACTGGAGGGGATTGCCATGCTCTCCTCCAGGGGATCTTCTTAACCCATGGATCAAACCCAGGTGTCCCTCACTGTGGGCAGATTATTTACCATCTGAGCCACCAGAGATTATTTTCCCAGAAAGAAAGAAAAAAGTTCCAATAGGTCTCTTTGAAAAATAAGTTGAAAATATGCATATACTTTCCCCCTTATTTCTCCTGGGGTGTATCCCCAGTAGAACATCGCATGTTTATGCCAGGAGATGCATACAAATTATGCAGAACAGCATTATTTGTTAAAAGGTAAAATGGCATAAACTCAAATAAATATAAAAAATGTGACCAATTAATACAATTTAAAAAATGAGTTTTACATACTATAACTGGAATGAGTGTGAAAGTGAAAGTGTTAGTTGCTCAGTCGAGTCTGATTCTCTGCAACGCTATGGATTGTAGCACACCAGACTCCTCTGTCCATGAAATTCTCCAGGCAAGAATACTGGAGTGGGTAGCCATTTCCTTCTCTAGTAGATCTTCTCAACCCCTTAACTGCCATCAGGGAAGCCCATACATAGAATGGCATACATGAATATTATAAACTGTGTAAGCTGAAAATATTCACACACCAGAGAATACACAGCATATTTCTAGGTGTAATGGTGGTGGTGGTGAGTCGCTCAGTCGTGTCCGACTCTTTGTGACCCAGTGGACTGTAACCTACTAGTCTTCTCCGTCCATGGGATTCTCCAGGCAAGAATACTGGAATGGATTGCCATTTCCTTCTCCAGGGGAACTTCTTGACCCAGGGATCGAACTCAGTTCTTTCACATTGGAGGCAGATGCTTTAACCTCTGAGCCACCAGAGAAACCCTAGGTGTCTAGGTGTAATAGCCAAACAAAATTGAAAGCTACCAGATACAATGTCAAAAGATATAAATAGTTGGAAAATTATACCATTGTATCTGTGCGTATTTATATTTGTGTAATTTTTCACACTCAAAAATATTTTTCTAAAGTCTTCTTCTCCCCCCCCTTTTTTTAAACAGAGAAAGATACTAAATGTTCCTGATCATCTCTATTAGCTGTGTGAGTTTTGCTCACTTATGGCTATGTTTTATTGAAGGTTGCAATATTGCCAGGATAGCCTGTATCAGTTAATGATATAAACATCAAGTTAAAATAATGAAACAGATATATCACAGTTAAGAGTCCACAGGTCAGGTAGATTTCATTGTTTTTTTTTTACATGCTAACACATTTTCAATGGCCATTTGAGTATTCTTGGTTCTTGAGTATCCTTTCATCCCTAGAGTCAGTTGAAAAAGGTCCTAGCAGATGAGACTCACTTTGATCTCTTTGTACACATTTTCAGAATTGACCACTGCTTCTCAAAATGTTCAGTACTTATCCATGCCAAAAGGAGATAAACCAAAACTTCATCCATTTATTGCTTCTTGTTCCAAATTCAGGGTCCATGGTATATAGAATAATGACTCAAATGAAAAATAAAATTTATTGGCCTGCACCAGACAATTTGGCAATTAAGATTTTTTTTTTTTGTAAAATGAAAGGACAAAAAAAAAGAAGAAATTATTTACTTAGTGTTGTTTTAGTGTAGGTGTGTGTAATAAATGATGCCACCAAAGCTCACTTTATGAGGAATAGAAATCATAAGGAACGCCTGATCTGTCAGTGAATAATGTTTCTTTGGGCAGCTCCTTCATCTGTCTGCCTCTGTGTTGAAAATTTTAGCAGCTCAAGAGTCAACAAGGCTACTGTTCATCAACCTTTGAATTTCACTGGCAATAATTAAAACAAAGAACTCCCTGAGATGGAGTGTTGAAACTGAAAGGGGTTTGGTGGTAATGGTTTAGCCGCTAAGTTGTGTCCAAGTCTCACAACCCAGTGGATTGTAGCCCACCAGGCTGAAGGGACTGACCTGACATGGAATAAAGAGTGGATCCACATCAAAATGTACCCTAGCATGAGACATTATAGCTCAGACAGTTTGGAGAGTTTATATGTAAAAACGCTAGTCTGTGCAGGGTGTCAAAACATACTCCAAGTGAAGCTACCCGTGAGCGAGGAGTATAGTCCCACACAGGCTGTCAGTTCAAGAGAGATGAGGAAGATGGCTGGAGAGAAAATAGTGTAGTAATGACACTAAAAAATTGTTTACAGCTGGGAGGTGTTAGGGGCTGACCTGTGTTCCCTCCTTAACATGTTAAAGTCATAACCCCCAGGATCTCTGAATGTTGTGATAGGATTTTTACCTATAAATAGACAGAGAGAAAAGACAAATATTGCATAATCTCACTTACATGTGAAATATAAAATCTTAATCAAACAAACAAAATAAAATGAACATGGTATATTTCTCCATCTATTAGTGTCCTCTTAGATTTCTTTCATCAGTGTTTTATAGTTTTCGATATATAGGTCTTTAGTTTCTTTAGGTAGGTGTATTCCTAAGTATTTTATTCTTTTTGTTGCAAGGGTGAATGGGATTGTTTCCTTAACTTCTTTTTCTACTTTCTCATTATTAGTGTATAGGAATGCAAGGGATTTCTGAGTGTTGATTTTATATCCTGCAACTTTACTATATTCATTGATTAGCTCTGGTAGTTTTCTGATAAATCTTTAACAGACTCATAGATACTGAAAAGAAGGGAGTGGGGCAGTGGCAAAGTAGGCAAAGAGGATTAAGATATTAAAAAGCTTCCAGTTATAAGATTAATAAGTCACAGAGATATAGAGCATAAGGAATGTGCTCAATGGTATTTTAGTAACTTCATGTGGGGATATAAGACTATTAGATTTATAGTAGTGATCATTTAAGATATTTAAAAGCTAAACCATTATGTTGTACATCTGAAAGGAACATATTACATGCTGCCTATACTGGGAAAAAAAAAAAAAAAAAAGGAATATCTAGAGCAGCCCTTTCTTTAATCTGTGTGTAGTGAATGGCCTTAAAGAAAGCCTATTGGTTAGCCTGGGAATATTAAACACCATATTTAACAGTTAGTATTTCACTGATCTGCAAGTAGAACTACTAAAATTTAAATTTAATATACATAAGTTGCAGTTGGTAGAAGAAACAGGTCTTAATGGTGGTGATTTATTAAAGATAATTTAGGTCCTTCACTATGAAGTAAAATCCAAGAACCCCTTTACAACTTGAAATAGTAATCAAAGTAAAATTAAAACAAAGTCATCATTGCATATATATAATATTCAATTAAATAGAATTGTATATAGATATTATCAGAAATATTGATGATTAAATAAAATGAGATAAAACACTTCACTTTATGTATGATTTCACTTTATATATGATTGGTTTGGTGCATGTCTACAAATAGTTTCACTGTAATAAGATAAAACAATAACTGCAACAACGCTACATTTAAAAATTCAGTTCTATGCACTCACCATCCCACCACTTGTCTATCCATAGCAGATTTTAAAGAGCTCTTTCAGGGAGTGAATAAATATAAATGCATCTGATTCATCAATTTTCCCCCAAATCAGTTGCAATGGTCATACTAAATTAAAGTAATATTTTTAAATATGTTAACAAATGGAGTCCATATGGTATCGAGTTCTGAGCTTATAAATATAATACCCATTTAAGGTATTTCAAATCAAATATTAATAATTTGAAAATTAAATAATTTTAAAATTCAAGCTAATTATGTTACAAACCTCTGTCCATATTTCCTCAGACACTCTGTCTACCTAATCTAATCCTTTGAATCTATTCATTACCTCCACAATATAATCATAAGGGATTTGATTTAGGTTATATCTGAATGGCCTAGTGTTTTTCTAATAAAGGTCCCTATAGTCAAAACTATGTTTTTCCTAGTATTAGAGTACAGATGTGAGAATTGGATCTTAAAGAAGGCTGAGTGTCAAAGAACTGATGTTTTCAAACTGTGATTCTGGAAAAGACTTTTGAGAGTCCCTTGGACAGCAAGGAGATCAAACCAGTCAATCCTAAAGAAAATCAACCCTGAAAACTCATTGGAAGGACCGCTGCTGAAGCTGAAGATCCAATATCTTGGCCACCTGATGTAGAGAAGTGACTCACTAGAAAAGACCCTGATGCTGGGGAAGATTGAGGACAAGTGGAAAAAGAGGCAACAGAGTCTGAGACAGTTGGATGGCATCACCAACTCAATGAACATGAATCTGAGCAAACTCCAGGAGATAGTGAAGAGCCAGGAAGCCAGGAGTGCTGTAGTTCATGGAGTCAACAAAGCGTCATACATGACTTAACAACTGAACAACCATAAAACTATTTAAAAAAACATTATAACAAATTTTACCTCAGTTGATTTGAAAATACTTTTGCCTTGTTAATATTGGGAACTAATGTAAATGGATATATTTTATTATTAAGAGATTTCCATCGCTCTATATAGCATGAAAATAAAATGCCAGTAATTTTGAAAGCTTCTTGAGTGGTGACTTTTGTAAATTAAATTATTTTCTTCATTCTTCTTCTTCTCAAACAAATCATTTTTTTCAAATAACAAAGCTAAACTAAAATATAAAGTTGATTAAAATGGAAGTTTATGAGTTCCAAATTTGCCTTGTGTCTCAGACTTTACAGAATCTGCCAGCAATGCAAGAGTCCTGGTTTTGATCCATGGGTCAGGAAGATTCCCTGGAGAAGGAATGGCAACCCACTCTAGCATTCTTGACTGGAGAATTCCATGGACAGAAGAACCTGGTGAGCTACAGTCCATGGGTTCACAAAGAGTTGGACACAACTGTGCAGTTAACACACTATGTTTTGAGTTCCAATAAGCATATGTTAAAAAAAAAAGGGGGGGAGGGGGTGGCTTAGATTAAAAAATGAATCCCAGACAGAATTACTAAGATTTAACTAATAAACACTTCCTATGTTTTAAATTCTATTTACTACTCCCTCTTTTATTACATGTCTGGCATATGTTCAGATTAATTTTAGTTATTTTTATATAAATATCAAACTCTTATATGGTTTTACTGCAAGCTTGTCTTCATCATATAGTGGACTAGGTTTTTGCTTAGTAGTTTTTTCCATTCCAAATACAGAAAATACCTTATGATATTGGAACCATCACTAATGGTCATCACTTCCCTACAAAAAATGTGAGAAAAATTCTAGAATATATATTTAAGTATTAAAGTATGTTTACCTGTAAAATGCAAATTTGTTTTGAAATATTTAGTGATTTATGATCTCAAGCAATTAACTAATCCCTTTGACATCTTTACTTCCATAAATGACTTACATTGTGTAACTGTTATTAGAAGTTGCTAGGCTCCATGATAAAATAAAATCATATCACATGTTTTATTTTGGAATGTGTAGGTTTATAATTTGACTATAAGAATAAGAAATTTCTCAGATACAGAACCACAAGTATATGTGATATTCAGAAAGGTTTTTGAGAGCTTCCAGAAATTAGGAGAAAAGAGCAATTTACAGGTCCCTCAATTGAACTTAAATTGATTGACAGCATGATACATCCATGGGCTGAAACACTTGAAAACAGTTGAAACATAAGCTTCCAGTCTTGTCAGTGACTCTTTGTTTCAAACTTGGAACAACAAAAGTAGAGTCCTTTTTTCAGAAGGACCAGATGTGCTATGCAAGGGCCATTTCATCTTAATCAGTAGAGACTAAAGATATAGAATATTGTCTACATTTTCCAGATACTGTAAAATGGGAAATTCCACCTTCTAGTCTTTATGAAGAATGACACATTCTTTCCACTATAAAGAAGTTTTAACTTAGATAAGACATACTAACATAGAACTAGAATGTACTGTGAAGCTTAAAAAAATTAGATAATTTAAGAAAATTATAGGCTTATAGTATTTAGATATGCTCCCCTGCTTCTCCATCCATCAATTTCCTTTGTTCTAATTTGCATTTTCTTCTCTCTGTTTGGAAGTGGCAGCATAACCAGAGACCAAGGAAATGATGGGGCCATGGAAAAGGCCACATGAGCATCAAGAATCAATGATGGAGCCAGAAGTCAGAGGTAACTAGCTTGATTGGAACATATGAGGCTATTAAGAAAATGCATATCTATTTTGGGGTTAACGGGAATTAGATTTCTCATTGTCAAAGAAAGATTTTGCAAGCATGTTAAAAGAACATTGGGGAAAAAGGCAGAATAATACAAACTAAGGATAAAACTCCTTGGATGTTGAATTGGAGTAAGAGGTGTTGGTGTGAACTCAAACATAGACAAAACAGATAGCCAGATAATAGAAAGATAAATGATAGGTAGATGATAGATAAATGAACTGATTGACAGTTATAGTCATATATGTGAAACTGTATATATTGGTATGTGTATGTATGAGTCTCCAATTCTAATTCACCAACACAAATTTAATTCTAGCTTTTTCCCTCCCATTGCTATCCCCACTCTCTCTGAGAGTGGAAAACTTGGCTATCCTTACCTGCAGTTCATTTTATTTTGTGTTCAACCCTATAATCCATCCAAGTATTTTCAGAATTCCTAACTTATATTTGTATGCAAGACATTTTCACCTAGAGTTATTTGAGCTTTAGCATTATCATTTTCATTTTCAGCCTTGTCCAGAAATACTGAGGTCAGTATCTTTGCAATCCATGTGTCTGATAAGTTTTCCTTTCATAATTTCCTTTCTTTTACTTTTATGTCTTTCAGTCTTTATTTATGTCCTTACAGAATAATCTTTCACTTCATCACATCACTTTCATTTCTCCCTAATATTAATTAAACTATAAATGAACTTCTAATTACCAGTTACCATGTTTATTTTTTTATTTTAAATTTGATTATTTGTAAACCTCATTTACAATTTCTGAAAACTACTGACTCTTTAGAATATTTTGATATCATCCTATGTGTGCTTAATTACATTAAACGTGAAGAGCTATACATAAATGATACTATTTCAATATCTCCAGTTTTTAAAGCTGGAGATTGTCAAGAGAAATATCAATAACCCTACATATGCAGGTGATGCCGCACTAATGGCAGAAAGATAAGAGAAATTAAAGAACCTCTTGATGAAGGTGAAAGAGGAGACATATTAAAAAGCTGAGACTTCACTCTGCTGACAAAGGTCCATATAGTCAAAGTTATGCGTTTTCCAGTAGTCATGTACAAATGTGAGAGTTGGATCATCAAGAAGGCTGAGTGCTAAAGAACTGATAATTTCCAATTGTAGTGCTAGAGCAGACTTTTCAGAGTTCCTTTGGATAGCAAGAAGATCAAACTAGTAAATCCTAAAGAAAATCAACCCTGAATATTCACTGGAAGGACTGATGCTAAAGCTGTAGTTCCAAAATTTTGGCCATCTAATGTGAAGATCCAACTCACTGGAAAATACCCTGATGTTGGAAAAGATTGAGGAAAGGTGGAGAAGGGGGTGACAAAGGATGAGATGGTAGGATGGCATCATAGAAACAATGAACCTGAGTTTGAGCAAACTCTGGGAAATTTTGAAGGACAAGCAAGTCTGAGAGCCTGCAGTTATGGAGTAGCAGAGTCAGACATGACTTAATGACTGAACAACTCAGTTTTTTATTTTGGATTGTATTTTGTGTGTTTGGATAGGTTGTTCACCCCCCTCTTTTTTTTTAAATTTATTGTAAACTTTTTCTCCCAATGAGTTGAAATTACTTTTTGCTTATATGTGCTGAGTCACTCAGTCTTGTCCAACTCTTTGTAACCCCACAGATGATAGCCTGCCAGGCTCCTCTGTCCATGGGAATTATCCAGGCAAGAATACTGGAATGGGTTGCTATTTCCTTCTCCATGCTTATATATAAGTGCATTCATTTCCTCTAGAAGCATTTTGAAATCTCACAACAGGACACTATGTGCACTGCCTCTGGTTTATTTAAATAAAATACCAAGCTTGGCATACTTAAATTATTTACACACAGGAAGTTTGAATTCTGATATTTTTCTCACTGGAGGATAATTTTAGAGTTAAGGATTCTCAGAAATCTTTTTATTTTCTCTTTATAGCATTTACTCATCTCTAAGATCAAAGCAAACAAGTATCCACACCAACTATAACTTTGAGGTTTGACATCTGCATCTTTTAGAGGTTTCTGTTTTATTTGCAATACTTCTGATTCAATTTCCCACTTTACAAGGGAACAAGACTCTGTCACCTTCCTGTCATGTGTGGATTGTAAAAGCAGATCTAAATTACCAGACTTAGCAGTGTAGAGCAAAAATCACGTTCAGAATCAAAACACTACTTTAAAATATAGTCTTTGTGAATTTTTGATCTGTATGAGATTTCATGTATGTTTATTATTAATTTGGATAAGAAAAGTTTTCTGAAGAGTGTATTTGTTTTACAATTTTAAATATTTTGGATTAGGAGGTTTCTCAAAGCATGTGATAAGTTGCATTCTCCAAGTAATTTTTTCCACACTCAAGTGTTGTGGAATAACACTCTAACTGTTGTCACTTTAAATTAGTGAATTTATCATTAAATTATTTATATGGCCATAGATAAATGATAAGTCTTTAATCTTTTCAGGTCTTAAGACAACTAAAATTAATGTTTTATAAAGCACTGAGTAAAAGGTACAACATCTCAGAAAAAAAAATCAGTCTGAAATATTTTAACTTATTAAGAATAATCAGATATAATGCTTATTTTTTACGGTGAACATGAGAAAACTTTTCCTGAAATCTTTAAAAAGTTTGAACATTACTAGAGGTGTTGTTCCTCCTTCTATCACTTTCTCATAAAAAGAAAACAGGGAAAAATGTGTCCCACATTAAAGAAGAAACTGCTCTATGAATATCTGAATAATTTATTTGTTTGTTAAGAAACTGTCTTCAGCTCTTTAGAAACTGTAATATACAGTAGTAATACTGATGACTTTTATTTTTTGGCTGCACCATGAAGCATTTGGGATCTTAGCTCACTGAAGAGGACTCCTTGCACTGGGAATGTGGAGTCTTACCACTGGACTGCCAGGAAAGTCCCATGATGATATTTTTATGTTCTTATTTGTGGTATCTACATGTGAGCCTTCTATTTTCAATAAGAAAATACATAAAGATTATTGCAGTGTAAGGAAAGATAGAGCAAAGAGACATTGACTGGACTATGAAAAAATATTAGCTAGACTGATTTTACAGTAGGTTAGCCAATGAAGAGCAAAATATTAGTTGAAGGTGCTGCTGCTGCTGCTGCTGCTGCTGCTGCTAAGTCGTTTCAGTCTTGTCAGACTCTCTGCGACCCTACAGATGGCAACCCACCAGGCTCCCTTGTCCCGGGAATTCTCCAAGCAAGAACCCTAGAGTGGGTTGCCATTTCTTTCTCACATGCATGAAAGTGAAAAGTGAAAGTGAAGTCGCTCAGTCCTGTCCATCTCTTAGCAACCTCATGGACTGCAGTCCACCAGGCTCCTCCGTCCATGGGGTTTTCCAGGCAAGAGTACTGGAGTGGGTTGCCATTGCCTTCTCCGATTGAACGTGAGATCATCACAATGAAAAAGAATTCCAAAATAGATAAGTAAACAAGCAAACCTAAGAGATAAAGAGCAAAGTCTTGGTCAGCTGTGGGAAAATTTCAAGGTGCCTAATCTATATGTATGTAACTGGAATCCTTAAAGGAGAGGAGAGAAAGAAGAGAAAAAGCATAAAGAAATAACGCGTGAACACTTCACGTTTGATTAAAATTAGCTCAGATGGTAAAGAATCTGCCTGCAACACGGGAGCTTGTAGTTCGATACCTCGGTCAGGAAAATCCCCTGTGGAAGGGAATGGCAACCCATTCCAGTATTCTTGCCTGGAGACTCCCATGTACAGAGGAGCCTGGCAAGCTACAGTCCATGGTGTTGCAAAAAGTCAGACAGGACTGAGTGACTAACACTTTCATTTTCACTTTCACTTTCATGAACTGATCCAAGAAGCTCAATAAATCTGTAAAAAAAGAACATGAAGAACACTTTCAGCTGCATCATAATCCAATTTTTGAAACTAGAAAAAATAAAGTGTTAAATTAATAAGTGAACAAAGAGTATAATCATAGCATAAGAAACAATCTAAGAAAGGTGAAAAACAAAATAATATTAATTATCAAGTGAAATAGAAATAATGTAAATACCTCAATTAAAAAGCAGGACTTGTCACACTGTGGAAAAATGAAACAAAACGGCAATATGTTATCTAAAGACATCCTCTTTAAATATTAAGAATAATGTATTTTCAAAGAAAGAAAGGGGGGAAACATAACAGATCTCAATCAAAAGAAATCTGGAGGCAATTTATTTAAATCATACAAAGAATTAAAAGGTAA
>SJYC01113553.1:0-19049 GCA_006408675.1 Madoqua kirkii
ACAATAATTGAATAGACAGTCAAAGAAGATAAATGAGTGACACATAATCACATGAAAAGATGCTCAGCATCAATAAATGTAGGCAAATATAAATTAAATTCAAAATAAGATACCTCTAAACCCTTGTTAAAATGACTGAAATGAAAAAAGACCATAACAAATGTTAGCAAGAATGTGAAACAGTACTACCATGGAGTGCAAAATGCTGAAATTTCTTTGGAAAACAGTTGATAGTTTCCCAAAAAATTAAAAATATTCTTGCTATATGGTGGGGTCATCACAGTACAAGGTTTTACCCAAAGATATGTACATGATTGTTTATGGCAGCTTTCATAGTGATAATTAATAACTTAAATCAATACAAACATCTATCAACTATAACTGGTAGTGAAATGCAACAGCAAGGAAAATGAATGAGTACAGATATACTATTGTTATTATTCAGTCACTCAGATGTGTCTGACTCTTTGTGATCCCATGGACTGCAACACACCAGGCTTCAGTTCAGTTCAGTTCAGTCACTCAGTTGAGTCCAACTCTTTGAGACCCCATGAATCGCAGCATGCCGGGCCTCCCTGTCCGTCACCGACTACTGGTGTTTACTTAAACTCATGTCCATTGAGTTGATGATGCCATCCAACTGTCTTATCCTCTGTCATCCCCTTCTCTTCCTGCCGTCAATCCCTCTCAGCATCAGGGTCTTTTCCAATGAGTCAACTCTTTGCATGAGGTGGCCAAAGTATTGGTGTTTCAGCTTTAACTGTCTCTTGGAGTTTGCTCAAACTCATATCCATTGAATTCATGATATCATCCAACCATCTCATTCTCTGTCGCCCCCCCTTCTCCTCACACCATCAATGTTTCTCAGCAACAAGTTCTTTTACAATGAGTCAGCTCTTCTCATCAGGTGGCTACAGTCTGTCCTCCCAAAGTGCCACCTCCTAATACTATCACAGTGGGCATTAGAATTAAACATATAGATATGGAGAAGGAAATGACAACCCACTCCACTATTCTTGCCTGGAGAACTCCATGGACAGAGGAGCCTGGTGGCCTACAGTCAATGGTGCCACAAGAGTCAGACACAATTTAGTGACTAAATAATCACACAGACACTCAGACTAGAGTATTGATACACTTCTATGTATATCAGTATGCAATATGTTGTAAATTGGGATTGTGGCATAATTTAAAGTTATTGATGGAAATTAAAATGTCAACATACATATATGTATATATGTGAATATATACTTCATATTAAACAAATGACTACATATATTAGACACTCATATAAGGTGAGCAAAGCAAATTAAAGATTCAGAAAAAGTAAAATGTTAAAAGCTGTGTTCATGGAATAGTAGTGATCTAAAAAAACTTTAATTTTCTGGGAGGGCGGGGAGCCTAATTCAAATATAATAAACATACCTGAACACATTTTTACCCAGAGTGAGGTTGATGCATGTTCCCAGAAAACTAACAAATATGATATTTCAGTAATTTTATTATGTCTTCTCTGTACATTCTATAAGCAATCCCTGTGCAAAAATAAGGATTTTAACATTAGCATATTGCTTTTTACCTTGAATATCTAGTATAACAGAAACTCAGCAGCATGCAACATACTTGGGATACAGTTAATGTGACATAATGAGGTCGAATTAACCTGGGTGTTCATCAATTCAGTTCAGTTCAGTTGCTCATTCATGTCTGACTCTTTGTGACCCGTGAACCATAGCACACCAGACCTACCTGTCCATCGCCAACTCGCGGAGTTTACAAAACCTTATGTCCAATGAGTCGATAGTGCCATTCAACTATATCATCCTCTGTCGTGCATTTCCCTACAGGCATTCAATCTTTCCCAGCATCAGGGTCTTTTCAAATGAGTCAGGACTTTGCATCAGGTGGCCAAAGTATTGGAGTTTCAGCTTCAGCATCTGTCCTTCCAATGAATAATCAGGATTGATTTCCTTTAGGATGGACTAGCTGTATCTCTTGTAGTACAAGGGATTCTCAAGAGTCTTCTCCAACATCACAGTTCAAAAGCAGCAGTTCTTTGGCACTCAGCTTTCTTTATACTCCAACTCTCACACTCATACAAGATCACTGGAAAAACAATAACCTTGATTAAACAGACCTTTGTTGACAAAGTAATGTCTCTGCTTTTTAATATGCTATCTAGTTTGGTCATAACTTTCTTTCCAAGGAGTAAGGGTCTTTTAATTTTGTGGCTGCAATCACCATATGCAGTGATTTTGGATCCCATAAAAATAAAGTAAGCCACTGTTTCC
The DNA here is from genome assembly GCA_006408675.1 of Madoqua kirkii. Taxonomy (NCBI): domain Eukaryota; kingdom Metazoa; phylum Chordata; class Mammalia; order Artiodactyla; family Bovidae; genus Madoqua; species Madoqua kirkii. Next base: position 2,292 of record SJYC01113553.1, read on the forward strand.
CCATCCATTTGCCATGAAATGATGGACCCAGATGCTATGATCTTAGTTTTCTGAATGTTGAGCTTTAAATCAACTTTTTCACTTTCCTCTTTCACTTTCATCAAGACGTTCTTTAGTTCTTCACTTTATGTTATATGGGTGGTGTCATCTCCATATCTGAGGTTATTGATATTTAACCTGGTAATCTTGATTCCAGCTTGTGCTTCTACCAATGCAATGTTTCTCATGATATACTCTACATATATGTTAAATAAGCAGAGTGACAGTATACATCCTTGATGTACCCCTTTTCCTATTTCAAACCAGTCATTTGTTCCATGTAGAGTTCTAACTCTTACTTCCTGATTTGCATACAGGTTTCTCAAGAGGCAGGTCAGGTGGTCTTGTAGTCCCATCTCTTTCAGAATTTACCACAGTTTATTTTGATCCACACAGTCAAAGGCTTTGGCATAGTCAATAAGGCAGAAATTTATATTTTTTCTGGAACTCTCTTGCTTTTTCAATGATCGAGCAGATGTTGGCAATTTGATCTCTGGTTCCTCTGCCTTTTCTAAAACCAGCTTGAACATCTGTAAGTTCACGGATCACATATTGCTGAAGCCTGGCTTGGATAATTTTGAGCATTACATTACTAGCATGTGAGATGAATCCAATTGTGTGGTAGTTTGAACATTTTGTGTCATTGCCTTTCTTTGAGATTGGAATGAAAACTGATCTTTTCCAGTCCTGTGGCCACTGCTGAGTTTCCCAAATTTGCTGACATATTGAGTACAGCACCTTCACAGCATTATCTTTTAGGATTTTAAATAGATCAACTGGAATTCCATCATCTACATGAGCTCTGTTTGTAGTGATGTTTACTAAGGCCCACTTAATTTTACATTCCAGGATGTCTGGCTCTATGTGAGTAATCACACCATAATGATTATCTGGGTCATGAATATCTTTTTTGTAGTGTTATTCTGTGTAATTTTGCCACCTTTTCTTAATATCTTCTGCTTCTATTAGGTCTGTACAATTTCTGTCCTTTTTTAAGCCTATCTTTGCATGAAATGTTCTCTTGGTATCATTAATTTTCTTGGAGACATCTCTAGTCTTTCCTATTCTATTGTTTTCCTCCTTTCTTTGCATTGATAGCTGAGGAAGGCTTTCTTATTTCTCCTTACTATTCTTTGGAAGTCTGCTTTCAAATGGATATGTAAGCCACTGTTTCCCCATCCATTTGCCATGAAATGATGGACCCAGATGCTATGATCTTAGTTTTCTGAATGTTGAGCTTTAAATCAACTTTTTCACTTTCCTCTTTCACTTTCATCAAGACGTTCTTTAGTTCTTCACTTTATGTTATATGGGTGGTGTCATCTCCATATCTGAGGTTATTGATATTTAACCTGGTAATCTTGATTCCAGCTTGTGCTTCTACCAATGCAATGTTTCTCATGATATACTCTACATATATGTTAAATAAGCAGAGTGACAGTATACATCCTTGATGTACCCCTTTTCCTATTTCAAACCAGTCATTTGTTCCATGTAGAGTTCTAACTCTTACTTCCTGATTTGCATACAGGTTTCTCAAGAGGCAGGTCAGGTGGTCTTGTAGTCCCATCTCTTTCAGAATTTACCACAGTTTATTTTGATCCACACAGTCAAAGGCTTTGGCATAGTCAATAAGGCAGAAATTTATATTTTTTCTGGAACTCTCTTGCTTTTTCAATGATCGAGCAGATGTTGGCAATTTGATCTCTGGTTCCTCTGCCTTTTCTAAAACCAGCTTGAACATCTGTAAGTTCACGGATCACATATTGCTGAAGCCTGGCTTGGATAATTTTGAGCATTACATTACTAGCATGTGAGATGAATCCAATTGTGTGGTAGTTTGAACATTTTGTGTCATTGCCTTTCTTTGAGATTGGAATGAAAACTGATCTTTTCCAGTCCTGTGGCCACTGCTGAGTTTCCCAAATTTGCTGACATATTGAGTACAGCACCTTCACAGCATTATCTTTTAGGATTTTAAATAGATCAACTGGAATTCCATCATCTACATGAGCTCTGTTTGTAGTGATGTTTACTAAGGCCCACTTAATTTTACATTCCAGGATGTCTGGCTCTATGTGAGTAATCACACCATAATGATTATCTGGGTCATGAATATCTTTTTTGTAGTGTTATTCTGTGTAATTTTGCCACCTTTTCTTAATATCTTCTGCTTCTATTAGGTCTGTACAATTTCTGTCCTTTTTTAAGCCTATCTTTGCATGAAATGTTCTCTTGGTATCATTAATTTTCTTGGAGACATCTCTAGTCTTTCCTATTCTATTGTTTTCCTCCTTTCTTTGCATTGATAGCTGAGGAAGGCTTTCTTATTTCTCCTTACTATTCTTTGGAAGTCTGCTTTCAAATGGATATATTTTTCCTTTCCTCCTTTGCTTTTTGATTCTCTTCTTTTCACAGCTTTTTTTTTTTTCACTTCTTTTCTAAGGCATTCTTTGATAGTCATTTTGCTTTTTTTGCATTTCTTTTTATTGGGGATGGTCTTGATCCCTGTCAACTATACAATGTCATGAACCTCCATTCATGTGCATCAGGCACTCTGTCTATCAAATCTAGTTCCTTAAATCTAGTTCTCACTTTCACTGTATAATCATAAGGGATTTGATTTAAGTCATACCTGAATGGTCTAGTGGTTTTCCCCACTTACTTCAATTTAAGTCTGAATTTGGCAATAAGGTATTCATGATCTGAGCCACAGTCATCTCCTGCTCTTGCTTTTACTGACTGTATAGAGCTTCTCCATCTTTAGCTGCAAAGAATATAATCAATTTGATTTCGGTGTTGACCATCTGGTGATGTTGATGTGTAGAGTCTTCTCTTGTGTTGTTGGAAGAGGGTGTTTGCTATTACCAGTGTGTTCTGTCAGAAAAACTCTATGAGCCTTTGCCCTGCTTCTTTCTGTGCCCCAAAGGCAAATTTGCCTGTAACTCCACATGTTTCTTGACTTCCTACTTTTGCATTCCAGTCCCCTATAATGAAAAGGACATCTTTTAGAAGTGTTCATTCTAAAAGCTCATGTAAGTCTTCATAGAACCGTTCAACAGCTTCTTCAGTGTTGCTGGTTGGTGCATAAGCTTGAATTACTGTTATATTGAGTGGCTTGCCTTGGAAACGAACAGAGATAATTCTGTCATTTTTTGAAATTGCATCCTAGTACTGCATTTCAGACTCTTTTACTGAATATTATAGCTACTCCATTTTTCTGAGGGATTTCTGCCCACAGTAGTAGATATAATGGCCATCTGAGTTAAATTCACCCATTCCAGAACAACATGATACAATAGCTTAAACCACCACCCCCCCCCATCTGACAGCTCAGTGTTCTGTCTTTTAACAATTTATCCTACCTAAGGGTCATGGGCCTCTGTAATGGATGCTTTTTTCAATCCATTCATCTTCTCTGGATTTTTCTTAACAAACGGTTTAGTTTTCTAGACCTTCTATAGCTCTCTTGATCTTCTATGCCTTGTCTGGATACTGTTGGTCACTTTCAAATCAAGATGATTATGTAATAGTTAAACAGGAAAGTACAAATAATCAATATCTTTGTAATAATCAATATCATTCTATCAGGTTAAATTTGAGTACTCCTGTTCAGTGGAGGAAATTTTTTGGCATATTCTTAGTGGAAAACAACTTTCTATCACCACAAAAAAAAAAAAAAAAAAAAGACAAATTATACAGCTTTTTCCAGTGTTGTGGACAATACAGGTAGAAGAGAGAACACCAGTGCAGCAGCATGGATAGAGATTTAGGAAAAGCATTCTTTGGCAAAGGCAAACAATTTTACAGAGGATTTTTAAAAGATCAAACTATCTTATGTTCCAAAGTTGTATTTTATTGTTGTTAATGTTGTTGAGTTGCTCAGTTGTGTTTGACATTTTGTGACCCCATGGATTGCAGTACACTAGGCTTCCCTGTCCTTCACTATCTCCCAGTGTTTGCTCAAATTGATGTACATTGAGTCAATGATGCTATCCAACTATTTCATCTTTGTTTCCCCCTTCTCCACCTGCCCTCAATCATCCCCAACATCAGAGTCTTTTCCAGTGAGTCAGCTTTTCATATCAGGCGGCCAAAGAATCAGACTTTTGGCTTCAGCATCAGTCCTTACAATGTGTATGCAGGGTTGATTTTATTTAAGATTGACTGATTTATTATCTTGTTGTTCAAGGGACTCTCAAGAGTCTTCTCCAGCACTACAGTCCTTAAGCATCAATTCTTTAGCACTCAGATTTCTTTATGGTCCAACACTCACCTCTGTACATGACTACTGGGAAAACTGCAGCTTTGAGTACTGGACCTTTGTTGGCAAAGTGACGTCTGGTACTTTTTAATATGCTACCTAGTTTCATCATTGTTTTTTTTTTTTTTTTTCCCCCCCAAGGAGCAAAAGTCTTTTCATTCTGTGGCTAAAGTCACCATCTGTCATTATTTGGAGCCAAAGAAAATAAAGTTTGTTCATGTTTTCATTATTTTCTCATGTATTTGCCATGAAGTGATGGGACCAGATGCCATTATCCTAGTTTTTTTAATGTTGAGTTTTAAGCCAGCTTTTTCACTCTCCTCTTTCATCTTCATCAAGAGGCTCCTTTGTTTCTCTTCACTTTCTGCTGTTAAAGTGGTGTCAACTGCATATTTGAGGTTACTGACATTTCTCCTGGAAATCTTGATTCCAGCTTGTGCTTTATCCAGCCCAGCATTTCACATGATGTACTTACTCTTCATATAAGTTAAATAAGCAGGGTGACAATATATAGACTTCTTGTATTATTTTCCCAATTTGGAAGTGGTTAGTTGTTTCATGTTTGATTCTAACTGTCATGTCTTGACCTACATACAGGTTTCAGAGACAGAATATTTGGTCTGCTATTCCCATTCTTTGAGAATTTTCCACAGTTTGTTGTTATTCACAAGTCAAAGGATTTAGTGTAGTCAATGAAGGAGGAATAGATATTTTTCTCGAATTCCCTTGCTTTATCTGTGATCTAACTGATGTTGACAATTTGATCTCTGGTTTCTCTACCTTTCTAAATCTTATGTATTTGTAAAATTCTGTATGTATTTGTCCATAGCTGAACACATTAAGGAGAGAAACACTGTTTTATGTATATAATCACAGAAAAATTGTAACTATAATTAAGAGACTGAGAGCTTTGCTATTTGGAATTTTTAAAGACACTAGACAAAATCAGTGCACAGAACTCCATTTTTATATAAAACAGGATAATCTGTAAGAAAAATACTGCATAACACCAAAATTATATTTAACTAGGACCTGTCTTACACCAAACTATGATGTACTAATTCTTGTTTGTACTTGCTCACATTTCGCTCATGCTTTTAAGTTCCCTACATAACACCATCATGCCTGTCTGCAGGAAAAATGTATTTTTCTGACTCAGTGATTCTGAGCTAACCACAGAACTGATTTTGGCCAATGGCATGCAAATGTATGTAATATATGACATGTTTAAACTATAAATTTAAATATGATTACACAGTTAAATTATGCACAACTTTCTGAAATCATCCTGGAGTGTTAGGCTTCTGCTGTGATAATAGAATGAGAAGACATGTAGAACTGAATCAAATCCACCAAAATATTGCCATGAATTTCCAGGCAAGCCCAGTAGAGACATAACCAAACTGATGTAATGAACCCAAGGAGTTTTAAACCACTGAGATATATTGATTTTTTTCTTACTTGAACATAAGATGATAATATGTCCTAATTAAAGATGCTGAAACTAAAGATGAGCACCATCAGTTCAGTTCAGTCACTCAGTCATGACCGACTCTTTGTGACCCCATGAATCGCAGCAAGCCAGGCCTCCCTGTTATCACCATCTCTCGGAGTTCACTCAGACTCACATTCATCGAGTCCGTGATGCCATCCAGCTATCTCATCCTCAGTCTTCCGCTTCTCCTCCTGCCCTCAATCCTTCCCAGCATCGGTCTTTTCCAATGAGTCAATTCTTCTCATTAGGTGGCCAAAGTACTGGAGTTTCAGCTTTAGCATCATTCCTTCCAAAGAAATCCCAGGGTTGATCTCCTTCAGAATGGACTTGTTGGATCTCTTTGTAATCCATGCTTTTCTTACCAATTTTTTTTCTACATGTAATTATTCCATTTTCTATACCTTAAATGCTGCCATTTAGTTATACCCATGTATCACATGTGTATGATTTATTCTAAAATTCTTGATAAGAATATAACATTTGCCGGAATGTTTCTTTATTTCATTTTATAAGACAGTCCCGGAGGAAGAAGTTAACAAATTATTTCAAGTCTTGTTAAAGAAGGATACATAAATCCAAAGAACCCAACTAACAAATAAAAGCAAGACTCTAATGCCATGACTGTATAGTCCGGTTAGCAATTTCTTGTAATATCAAGAGAATCTTCATTAAGTTTTAGTGTTAGTTAGATTGGTTCAGTGTTAAAGACCACCCCTGATGTACAAGAGAAGTGGGTTCCTTAACTGTGTCAGAAAGATCCCTTAAAGATGGAAATACCATCCCACTCCAGTATTCTTCTCAGGGAAATCCCATAGACAGAGGAATCTGGTGGGATATAATCTATGGGGTTCCAAGAGTAGTGTATGATTTAGTGACTAAACAACAGCAAAATATTCCCACTATTTAACATCCAAATCTCAATTGATAATGCACATTCTCTGTTCCTTTTCCTGAATCATTGACTTTTTTGTTTCTTTTAAAGAATGGAGATTTGCAGTTAATGACACTGTTCTTAATATAAATGATAGTTACATCAAGAGAAATGTCAGGTTAAAGGAAGAAAAGGGTTAGTCCTTTAAGATGCTAAATTCTTCTAACTACTTAAACTTCCCAGAGGGGGGAAAAATAATTTCTGAAATACCATGTTTAATATACTTTAGACAAACTGCTGGAAATCAAATAATGGAGCAAACGACTTTACTTTACAGTCAGAAAAAATATTTTTCCAATATTTCCATTACAAGTGTGAATTTGAATTTTATATTGTATGATTTGGGAAATAAATTGAAATCTATAGTGTCTGAAAGTTTCCTTTATACACAAATCATGTTCAGTTTTTGTCACTAAGCTTTTTGCAATTTCTAAAATAGTCTAAATAGCAATGTTTCCTAAAACAAATTTTTGGAAGAGTTTGCAAGTTCTTCAGTTCTGTCTCCTTGCAACAAAAATTTGAAGTGACAGATGGACCAGCATTACAGCCCTAGGGCAGATTAGCGTTACAGCCCTCAGATGGACCAGTGCTGCAGTTTCGTGTTACAGCTCAGTTTTATTTAGAAAGGAAAGGAAAATATATCTTCAAGATATGAGAGCATGCTGACCCAAAACATGAGGAGAGATAAGAGGCCCCCACCCCAATTTTGGCTCTTTTTTTTTTAATGTTTTTTTTTTCCTCCTCCTGAGCCTGCCCTATGTCAATTGGGCTAGACAGGAGGGCTGTTTTACATTACGTTCTCAGTCTGATCCTCAGACCTTCCTTGTCTTTTAGCTACCACCATTCTGGAGTCTCTTTGCCTATTTAACTACCTAACTAAATAAACAAAAATTAAAAAAAAAAAAACTAATATAAAATATATTTGACAGTGGACCTAATTTTAGAAAGTACCACTATCCTCTGCCACTAATCTCCTGATGTAAGGAGATTCTCACTTTGGTGTGTGTGTGGGGGGGGGGGGGCAGGGTATGGGTATGGTATACATGTTTATTAATTATATTATGGCTAGATCAAGGACTATAAAAATTATAAATATATTTAAGGTCATTATTCCCTAGAGAAAATATTTGGGGTTTAGGACTTCCCTGGTGGCTCAGATGGTAAAGCATCTATTTACAATACAGGAGACCTGGGTTTGATCCCTGGGTTAGGAAGATCCCCTGGACAAGGAAATGGCAATCCACTTCAGTATTCTTACCTGGAAAATCCCATGGACAGAGGAGCCTGGTTGGCTACAGTCCATGGGGACGCAAAGAGTCAGACACGACTGAGCAACTTTACTTCACTTCACTTCAGAAGTGTTGCATTTCTGTGATTCACAGGGATCTATCTTATTTTTAATAGTTCATTCCTTTGTATATAACCCAAGAGCTTCACACAGTTTCCTTAGACATGAGTTTAAATGTCTGATCTAATTTTCTTCTAAATGTTTTGCTGTTCTGTGTTAGCCTTTATAATCACTTATATTTATCTTGATCTATAAATAGTAAATTGCTGACTGAAAGGAAAATTAAGAAAATAAAAGTGGACCTGAAAATCAAGGAAATAAAGGAAAACCTTTTAACTGTAGTCATTTTCAAAACAATATTTAGTAAGGCTGTGCTTAGTTGCTCAGTTGTGTCTGGCTATTTGTGAAGCAGAACTGTAGCCTGTCAGGCTCCTTTGCCTATGGGGATTCTCCGGGCAAGAATACTGTAATGTATTGCCATGCCCTCCTCCAAGGAATCTTCCCAACCAAAGGACTGAACCCAGATCTCCCACATTGCAAGAGGATTCTAAACCATCTGATCCACTAGGGAAGTCCATTTCATAGTAAACTAGTATAAATCCTCAGATAGGCTGTGTTTTTAAATGACAGTATATGAGAATATCACTTGCAGAAGATAATGGGCCATTAACATTTACCATAGCTTTAGAAAACATGTACTCTAAATTATTCCCTTGATTTTATAGAAATAAAAGTCCATGCTCAGAGACCTATAGGACACATAACTAGTTCCTTTGTAGATTGATAAGTATAAATAAAAAGTTTTGATTTCCATGGAAGCATATTTTCTGATTAGAAATGGTACTTGCAGTTGATTTATATATTCTTAGGGAAAACTAAGACATAGCATTTTGTATTATGAACTGATTTATTTTGCACATTAACATGTATATGAAAAGGTGAAGGAGGAGAGCGAAAGAGTCGGCTTAAAAATAAGTATGAGAAAGGAGAGAAAAAAAAAAAAACTAAGATCATGACATCCAGCTCCATTTTCATGGTAAATAGGAGGGGATAAGATGGAAGTAGTGACAGATTTCCTCTTTTAAGGCTCTAAAGTCTCTGCAGATGGTGACAGCAGCCATGAAATCAGATGATTTCTTCTTGGCAGAAAAGCTATGGCAAACCTAGTTAGTATGTTGAAAACAGAGACATTACTCTACTGGCAAAGTCCAAATAATCAAGGCTCTGGTCTTCACAGTGGTCACATATGATTGTAAGAGCTGGACTATAGAGAAGGAAGAATGCCTTCAAACTGTGGTCCTGGAGAAAACTCTTAAAAGTCACTTGGACAGCAAAGAGGCCAAATCAGTCAATCCTAAGGAAATCAAGCCTGAATATTCATTGAAAGTACTGATACTGAAGCTGAAGCTCCAGTATTTTGGGCACCTGATGCAAATTGTTGACTCATTGGAAAAGTTCTGATGCTGGGAAAGATTAAAGGCAGAAGGAGTGGAGGGCATCCTAGCTTTATGAATGTTGAGTTTACACCCAACTTTTACACTCTTCTCTTTCACTTTCATCAAGAGGCTCTTTAGTTCTTTTGCTTTCTGTCATAAGGTTGATGTCATATGTATATGTGAGGTTAGCGATATTTCTCCAAGCAATCTTGATTCCAGCTTGTGCTTATTCCAGCCCAGCATTTCTCATGATGTACTATGCATATAGGTTAAATAAGCAGGGTGACAATATACAGCCTTGATGTACTCCTTTCACTATTTGGAACTAGTCTGTTGTTCCATGTTCAGTTTTAACTGTTCCTTCCTAACTTGCATACAGATTTCTCAGGAAGCAGGTCAAGTGGTCCAGTATTTCCATCTTTTTCAGAATTTTCCACAGTTTATTGTGATCCACATAATCAAAGGCTTTGACATAGTCAATAAAGCAAAAATATATGTTTTTCTGGAACTCTCTTGTTTTTCCAATGATCCCGTGGAGGTTGGCAATTTGACCTCTGGTTCGTCTGCCTTTTCTAAAACCAGCTTGAACATCTGGAAGTTCACAGTTCACATATTGTTGAAGCCTAGCTTGGATAATTTTGAGCATTTCATTATGAGCATGTGAGATGGGTGCAACTGTGTGGTAGTTTGAACATTCTGTGTCATTGCCTTTCTTTGGGATTGGAATGAAAACTGACCTCTTCCAGTCCTGTGGCCACTGCTGAATTTTCCAGATTTGCTGGTTTAAAACTCAACATCCTGAAGACTAAGATCATGGCATCTTATTCCATCACTTCATGGCAAAAAGACTGGAAAAAAGTGGAAACAGTTACAGCCTTTATTTAGGGGGAGGCCGAAAATCTCTGCAAATGGTGACTGCAGCCATGAAATTAAAAGACATGTGCTCCTTGGAAGAAAATCTATGACCAACCAAGACAGCATATTAAAAATCAGAGACATTATTTTGCCAACAAAGGTCAATCTTTCAAAGCTATGGATTTTTCAGTAGTCATGGATGAATGTGAGAGGTAGACTCCAAAGAAAGCTTAGTGCCCAAGAACTGATGATTTTGAACTGTTGTAGTAGAGAAGACTCTTGAAAGTCCCTTAGACTGCAAAGAAATCCAACATGTCAATCCTAAAAGAATCAGTCCTGAATATTTATTGGAAGGACTGATACTAAAGCTGAAACTCCAGTACTGCAGACACCTGATATGAAGAACAGGCTCGTTGGAAAAGAGCCTGATGATGGGAAAGATCGAAGGCAGGAGAAGAAGGGGAAGACAGAGGGTAAGATGGTTGGATGGCATCACTGATGCAATGGACATGAATTTGAGTAAACTGGGAGATGGTGATGGGCAGGGAAGCCTGGCATGCTGCATTCCATGGGGTTGCAAAGACTGAATGACTGAATGGAATTGAATTGAAGAGGACATCAGAGGATGAGATGGCTGGATGGTATCATCCATACAATGGACGTGAAATTGGGTAGACTTCTGGAGTTTGTGAGGGACAAAGAGGCCTTGTGTTCCTTAGACCATGTAATTGCAAAGAATCTGACATGACTAGGTGACTGAACCATAATGTATATGAGGTGGGGCTTCCCTGATAACTCAGTGGTAAACGAGTCCACCTGCAAAGCAGGCAACACAGGAGATGTGGGTTAGATCCCTGAATCAGGAAGTTCCCCTGGAGGAGGAAATGGCAATCCAGCCAAGTATTCTTGCTTGGAAAGTTCTGTAGACAGAGTAGCTTGGCAGTCTACAGTCCAAAATTTCACAGAGTCAGACACAAGTGAGTGACTGAGCACACACCCATAGGTATATAAGATATAAAATGAGTTTAAATATTGTTTACAGCTTTTTTCTTTTTTTTTTAATTTAAAAAATGTCATGAGGACTTCTAGTTTCCAAGTTTCAACAAACTTGGAAGCAAACAAACTGAAAATTAGCTCTTCCTAGATATGTCAGAGAACTGAAGTCACAGTGCAATCTGCTGCCTGAAAACTGAATAGGTAGACATAGGCAGTAGGCCACCTCAACTATAGTTTCACTTTTTATGGTTTTAGTTACCTGTGGCCAATCCATGATAAAATTTCAATCTATGTTGTACTCACCTTAGTCACTTAGTAACCATGTTGGCTATCAGGTTGGTTGTTGTGGTATTCCAATGCTTGAGTTCAAGTAACCCTTATTTCACACATTAATTATCTTAAAGCACAAGAGTGACAATTCTGGAAAGTTGGATATTCTCTCACTGTGCCTTCAGTTCAGTTCAGTTCAGTTAAGTCGCTCAGTTGTGTCTGACTCTATGCAACCCCATGAATCACAGCACGCCAGACCTCCCTATCCATCACCAACTCCCAGAATTCACTCAAACTCACATCCATCGAGTTGGTGATGCCATCCACCATCTCATCCTTTATTGTCCCCTTTTCCTCCTGCCCACAATCTCTCCCAGCATCAGGATCTTTTCCAGTGAATCAACTCTTCATATAAGGTGGCCAAAGTACTGGAGTTTCACTTTTAGTCACTGTGCCTAATTTATAAATCAAGCTTTATCATAGATATATATGCACAGGGTTGGGGAGAAGCATAGTATATATAGATTTTCATAATTTATGCAGTTTCAATCATTCACCAGAAGTCTTGGAATGTATCATATATAGATAAAAATGTTACTGTATATAAAGAATCAGTTTATCAGTACAAGAATCTCTTGTTAGAGCTAGAAATTGATAAGCACACTTACAGTATTTTAGTAAATGCTACAAACTTAGCTATGGCCAAGCCTGAAATCTCAAAACTGACACTTTTGTAAGTTTTACTATCACAAACTTCATTAAATTTGGGGGGTAAAGGACGTAGAAAAATTCCCCATATTTCTTGTAGATGAAGTGGAGAAGTATCAATTTAAAAATAAGCCCATAGTGTCCCCATCTTAACAAAGTTTTCCCTCAAAGAAGACTATTTTGCCAGAACTTAATTGACTTAGGTTTCATAATAGCTTAATCAATGTGTGAGAGAGAAATTCACAATTGCAGCCTTCACATGAATATTTATTCAGCTTTCTTCTTCTTTTTTTTTCTTTTTAAAATTATTTTAATTGGAGAATAATTACTTTATGATATTGTGGTGGTTTTAGTCATACATTGATGAATCAGCTGTATTAGTTATGTGTGTGTTCCCCCATTTTGAACCCCCATCCTGACTCTCCCCCATGCCATCTCTGTGGGTTGTCACAGAGCACCAGCTTTGAGTATCCTGCCTCATCCATTGAACTTGCACTGATCATCTATTTACATATGGTATATATACCATGTTTCTATGCTACTGTCTTCAATCATTCCACCCTTACCTTCTCCTGCGTCTAAAGTCTGTTCTTTACATCTTTGTCTCTTTTGCTGCCTTGCATTTAAGATCATAACTGTCTTTCTAAATTCCATATATATATAATAATATACAATATTGTTGTTTCTCACTCTGTCTAATAGGCTCCAGGTTCATCCACCTCATTAGAACTGATTCAAATATATTTCTTTTTATAGCTGAGTAATATTCCATTGTGTATATGCACCACAACTTTCTTATCCATTCATCTGCTGATGGACACCTAAGTTACTTGCATGTCCTAGCTTCTGTAAACAGTGCTGCAATGAACATTGGGGTACACGTGTCTCTGTCAGTTCTGGTTTCCATGGTGTGTATGCCAGCAGTGAGACTGCTAGGTCATATGACAGTTCAATTTCCAGGTTTTGTAAGGAATCTCCATGCCATTCTCCATAGTGGCTGTACCAGTTTGCATTCTCATCAACAGTGTAAGAGGATACCCTTTTATCCACAGTCTCTCCAGCATTTATTGTTTGTAGACTTTTTGATTGCAGTCATTCTAACTGGTGTGAAATGATACCTAATTGTGGTTTTCTTTTGCTTTTCTAATTCCAGTTGAGCTGTTTCAAATCCTGAAAGATGATGCTGTGAAAGTGCTGCACTCAATATGCCAGCAAATTAGGAAAACTTAACAGTGGCCACACGACTGCAAAAGGTCAGTTTTCATTCCAATCCCCAAAAAAGGCAATGCCAAAGAATGCTCAAATCACTGCACAATTGCACTCATCTCACATGTTAGTAAAGTAAAGCTCAAAATTATCCAAGCCAGGCTTCAGCAATACATGAACTGTGAACTCCCTGATGTTCAGGCTGGTTTTAGAAAAGGCAGAGGAGCAAGAGATCAAATTGCCAATATCTGCTGGATCATGAAAAAAGCAAGAGAGTTCCAGAAAAACATCAATTTCTGCTTTATTGACTATGCCAAAGCCTTTGACTGTGTGGATCAGAATAAACTGTGGAAAATTCTGAAAGAGATGGGAATACCAGGCCACCTAACCTGCCTCTTGAGAAATCTGTATGCAGGTCAGGAAGCAACAGTTAGAATTGGACATGGAACAACAGACTGGTTCCAAATAGGAAAAGGGGTATGTCAAGGCTATATATTATCATCCTGCTTATTTAACTTATATGCAGAGTACATCATGAGAAATGCTGGACTGGAATCAAGATTGCTTGGAAAAATATCAATAACCTCAGATATGCAGATGACACCATCCTTATGACAGAAAGTGAAGAGGAGCTAAAAAGCCTCTTGATGAAAGTGAAAGAGGAGAGTGAAAAAGTTGGCTTAAAGATCACCATTCAGAAAACGAAGATCATGGCATCCGGTCCCATCACTTCATGGGAAATAGATGGGGAAACAGTGGAAACAGTGTCAGACTTTATTTTGGGGGGCTCCAAAATCACTACAGATTGTGACTGCAGCCATGAAATTAAAAGGTGCTTATTCCTTGGAAGAAAAGTTATGACTAACCTAGATAACATATTTGAGAGCAGAGACATTACTTTGCCGTTTAAGGTTCGTCTAGTCAAGGCTATGGTTTTTCCTGTGGTCACATATGGATGTGAGAGTTGGACTGTGAAGAATGCTGAGTACCGAAGAATTGATGCTTTTGAACTGTGGTGCTGGAGAAGACTCTTGAGAGTCCCTTGGACTACAAAGAGATCCAACCAGTCCATTCTGAAGGAGATCAACCCTGGGTGTTCTCTGGAAGGAATGATGCTAAAGGTGAAACTCCAGCACTTTGGCCACCTCATGTGAATAGTTGACTCATTGGAAAAGACTCTGATGTTGGTAGGAATTCATAGCAGAAGGAGAAGTGGACGATCGAGGATGAGATGGCTGGATGGCATCACGGACTAGATAGACGTGAGTCTAAGGGAACTCTGAGGGACAGTAATGTGCAAGGAGGCCTGGCTTGCTGCTATTCATGGGGTTGCAAAGAGTCGGAGATGACTAAGCGACTGAACTGAACTGAACTGAACTGAATGATGTGTGATGTTGGTCATCTTTATTAGCCATATGTATGTCTTGTTTGGAGAAATGCCTGTTTAGTTTTTTGACCCACTTTTTGATTGAGCTATTCATTTTCTGGTATTGAGCTGCATGAGATGCTTATATATTTTGGAGGTTTTTTGTCAGTTGTTTTATTGCTATTATTTTCTCCCACTCTGAAGGCTGTCCTGTCATCTTAATTACTGTTTCTTTTGTTGTGCAAGCGTTTTTAAGTTTAATTTGGTTCCATTTGTTGATTTTTGGTTTAATTTCCATTACTCTGGGAGGTGGGTCACAAAAGATCTTGCTGTGATTTATGTTAGAGAGTGTTCTGCTATGTTTTCTTCTAATAATTTTATAGTTTCTAGTCTTACATTTAGGTCTTTAATCCACTTTGGGTTTATTTTTTGTGTGTAGTATTGAA
This sequence comes from Madoqua kirkii, assembly GCA_006408675.1. Classification (NCBI taxonomy): domain Eukaryota; kingdom Metazoa; phylum Chordata; class Mammalia; order Artiodactyla; family Bovidae; genus Madoqua; species Madoqua kirkii. Next base: position 17,592 of record SJYC01113553.1, read on the forward strand.
AAGTATTGTAATTTCATTCATTTTCAGGTTGTTGACCAGTTTTCCCAGCACTAATTGTTAAAGAGACTGTCTTCTCTATTGTATATTTTTGTTTCCTTTGCCAAAGATAAGATATCTGTAGGTGCGTAGATTTATCCTAGGCTTTCCATTTTGCTCCTTGATTTATATTTCTATCTTTGTGCTAGTACCATACTGTCTTGATGATTGTAGCTTTGTAGTATAGTCTGAATTCAGGAAGATTGATTGCTTCAGTTCCACTTGTTCTTTCTCAAGCTTGCTTTGGCTATTCAAGGTTCTTTGTATTTCCATACAAACTGTGAAATTATTTGTCCTAGTCTGTGAAAAATACCATTAGTAGGTTGATAAAGATTGTGTTGAATCTATAGATTGTTTTGGGAAGTATATTCATTTTCACTATATTGGTTCTTCCAATCCATTAACATTTCTCCATTTATTTGTGTTATCTTTTATTTCATCAGTGTTTTATAGTTTTCTTTATATAGATCTTTTTAAAGGTAAATTTATTCCTAAGTATTTTATTATTCTTGTTTCAGTGTTGAATGGGATTATTTCCTTAATTTCTCTTTCTATTTTTTACTGTTCAGTTCAGTTCAGTTCAGTCACTCAGTCATGTCTGACTCTTTGCGACTCCATGAATCGCAGCAAGCCAGGACTCCCAGTTCATTACCATCTCTTGGAGTTCACTCAGACTCACGTCCATCGAGTCCATGATGCCATCCAGCCATCTCATTTTCGATCATCCCCTTCTCCTCCTGCCCTCAATCCCTCCCAGCATCAGAGTCTTTTCCAATGAGGCAAATCTTCGCATCAGGTGGCCAAAGTACTGGAGTTTTACTTTGGCATCATTCCTTCCAAAGAAATCCCAGGGTTGATCTCCTTCAGAATGGACTGGTTGGATCTCGGTGCAGTCTAAGGGACTCTCAAGAGTCTTCAACACAGCAGTTCAAAAGCATCAGTTATTCAGTGCTCAGCCTTCTTCACAGTCCAACTCTCACATCCATACATGACCACAGGAAAAACCATAGCCTTGACTAGACGAACCTTAGTCAGCAAGGTAATGTCTCTGCTTTTGAATATACTAACTAGGTTGGTCATAACTTTTCTTCCAAGGAGTAAGTCTCTTCTAATTTCATGGCAGTTGTCACCATCTGCAGTGGTTTTGGAGCCCCCCAAAATAAAGTCTGACACTGTTTCCACTGTTTCCCCATCTATTTCCCATGAAGTGATGGGACCGGATGCCATGATCTTCGTTTTCTGAATGGTGATCTTTAAGCCAACTTTTTCACTCTCCTCTTTCATTTTCATCAAGAGGCTTTTTAGCTCCTCTTCACTTTCTGTCCTAAGGGTGGTGTCATCTGCAAATCTGAGGTTATTGATATTTTTCCCAGCAATCTTGATTCCGGTTTGTGTTTCTTCCAGTCCAGCATTTCTCATGAT
>SJYC01113557.1:39-13180 GCA_006408675.1 Madoqua kirkii
GTATTGGCAAGTGCTAAATTGAAATCTAGCAAATATATTTGGATAGTTAGGGAAAACATTTAGTTTATACAGAGAGAAAGGAATATTATAATGACTGTTAACCTTGCAATGGTAGAAGCAAAATACTTTGTATATTGTCAAAAAAGATGAAAAGGACAGCAATATATTTGAGAAGATCAACATATTTTTTTCCCAAATATCCATTTCATCTTATTTACAAAATATATGCAACACCTACATCTCTCATCTTCTAGGCATTTAAAGATAGGAAAGAAATACAGCATATGAGAAGGAAAGAGAGAGGGGAAACTGTATTTATTTCTGCAACACAACAGAATGGATAGAAATAATGTCGAAACAGTTGCTTTTAAGGTTTTTTTCCTTTTCTTTCTTTCTTTCTTTCTTTTTTCTTTTCTTTTTTTTTTTTTTTTTTTCTTTGCAAAGGTAGACTTTCAAAAACTCAGCTTAGAGAGCCAGCAGGAATACTTCTGATTTTACCTGACTGGAAAGAGGTCATTCGGGGTTGCTGAGAACGTCACAGTATAAGCAGAAATTTCTAGTTGCACTCACAGCCTTAAAGACTGAACTTGTGGTTGCCAGGCGAGAAGGACAAAGGAAAGAATAGTTAAGGAGTTTGCTATAGAAGTGTACACACTGCTGTATTTAGAATGAATAACCAACAAGGTCATGCTGTATAGCACAGAGAACTCGGCTCAATCTTATGTGGCAGCCTGGATGAGAGGGAAGTTTTGGGGAAAATGAATACCTGTATATGCGTGGCTGAGTCTCTCTGCTATGCATCAGAAACTATCACAGCATTAGTAATCAGTTATGCTGCTACTACTGATGCTAAGTCATTTCAGTCCTGTCCAAGTCTGTGCAACCCCATAGATGGCAGCTACCAGGCTTCCCAGTCTCTGAGATTCTTCAGGCAAGAACACTGGAGTGGGTTGCCATTTTCTTCTCCAATGCAAGAAAGTAAAACGCAAAAGTGAAGTCGCTCAGTCATGTCTGACTCTTAGCAACACCATGGACTGCAGCCTACCAGGCTCCTACATGCATGGAATTTTCCAGAGAGAGTACTAGAGTGGAGATCCATTGCATTCTCTGACTAATTAACTTTCAGTTCAGTTCAGTTCAGTTGCTCACTTGTGTCCGATTCTTTGAGACCCAGTGAATTGCAGCATGTCAGGCTTCCCTATCCATTATAAACTCCCAGAGTACATGGAAACTCACGTCCATCGAGTCGGTGAGGCCATCCAGCCATCTCATTCTCTGTCGTTCCTTCTCCTTCCGGCCCCAATCCCTCCCAGAATCAGAGAATTTTCCAATGAGTCAACCCCGCATGAGGTGGCCAAAGCACTGGAGTTTCAGCTTTAGCATCACTATTTCCAAAGAATATCCGGGACTGATCTCCTTTACAATGGACTGGTTGGATCTCCTTTCAGTTGAAGGGACTCTCAAGAGTCATCTCCAACACCACAGTTCAAAGTCATCAATTATTCGGTGCTTAGCATTCTTCACAGTCCAAATCCCACATCCATACATGACTACAGGAAAAACCAGAGCCTTGACCAGATGGACCTTTGTTAGCAAAGTAATGTCTCTGCTTTTAAATATGCTATCTGAGTTGGTTCAGTTCACTCACTCAGTCATGTCCGACTCTTTGCAACCCCATGAATCACAGCATGACAGGCCTCTCCATCACCAATTCCCAGAGTTCACTTAGACTCGGGTACATTGAGGCAGTAATGCCATCCAGCCATTTAATCCTCTGTTGTCCCCTTCTCCTCCAGCCCCCAATCCCTTCCAGCATCAGAGTCTTTTCCAATGACTCAATTATTTGTATGAGGTGGCCAAAGTGCTGGAGTTTCAACTTTACCATCATTCCCTCCAAAGTAATCCCAGGGCTGATTTCCTTTAGAATGGACTCGTTGGATCTCCTTGCAGTCCAAGGGACTCTAAAGAGTCTTTTCCAACACTACAGTTCAAAACCATCAATTTTTTGGTGCTCAGCTTACTTCACAGTCCAAATCTTATATCCATACATGACCACTGGAAAAACCATAACCTTAACTAGAGGGACCTTTGTTAGCAAAGTATTGTCTCTGCTTTTCAATATGCTATCTACGTTGATCATAGCTTTCCTTCCAAGGAGTGTCTTTTAATTTTATGGGTGCATCATCATCTGTAGTGATTTTGGAGCCCCCAAAAGTAAAGTCTGACAGTGTTTCTACTGTTTCCCCATCTAATTCCCATGAAGTGATGGGACCAAATGCCATGATCTTCTTTTTCTGAATGTTGAGCTTTAAGCCAGCTTTTTCACTCTCCTCTTTCACTTTCATCAAAAGGCTTTTTACCTCCTCTTCACTTTCTGCCATAAGGGTGGTGTCATCTGCATATCTGAGATTATTGATATTTCTCCCAGAAAACTTGATTCCAGCTTGTGTTTCTTCCAACCCAGCGTTTCTCATGATGTACTCTGCATATAAGTTAAATAAGCAGGGTGACAATATGCAGCCTTGATATATTCATTTTCCTATTTGGAACCGGTCTTTATTCCATGTCCACTTCTAACTGTTGCTTCCTGACCTTGGGGCAGGTCAGGTGGTCTGTTATTCCCATCTCTTTCAGAACTTTCCTTATTTTATTTGCATCCACACAGTCAAAGGCTTTGGCACAGTCAATAAAGCAGAAAGAGATGTTTTTCTGGAACTCTCTTTCTTTTTTAATGATCCAGCGAATGTTGGCAATTTGATCTCTAATTGCTCTGCCTTTTTTTAAAACCAGCTTGAACATCTGAAAGTTCATGGTTCACGTACTGCTGAAGCCTGGCTTGGAGAATTTTGAACATTACTTTTCTTGTGTGTGAGATGAATGCAATCGTGCTGTAGTTTGAGCATTCTTTGGCATTGCCTTTCTTTGGCATTGGAATGAAAACTGACCTTTTGCAGTCCTGTGGCCACCACTGAGTTTTCCAAATTTGCTTGCACTTTCACAGCAACATCTTTCAGGATTTGAAACAGCTCAACTGGAATCCCATCACCTCCACTAGCTTTCTTTGTAGTGACGCTTTCTAAGGCCCACTTGACTTCACATTCCAGCATGTCTGGCTCTAGGTGAATGAGCCAAAATTATGATTATCTTGGTCGTTAAGATCTTTTTTTGTACAGTTTTACTGTGTATTCCTGCCATCTGTTCTTATTATCTTCTGCTTCTGTTAAGTCCATGTCATTTCTGTCCTTTATCAAGCCCATGTTTTCAGGAAATGTTCCCTTGCTATCTATAATTTTTTTTAAGAGATCTCTAGACTTTCCCATTCTGTTGTTTTCCCTTATTTCTTTGCACTGATAGCTGAGAAAGGCTTTGTTATCTCCTCTTGCTATTCTTTGGAACTCTACATTCAGATATTTATACCTTTCCTCTTCTACTTTGCTTTCCACTTCTCTTCTTTTCACAGCTGTTTGTAAGGCCTCTGCAAACAGCCATTTTGCTTTTTTTGCATTTCTTTTTCATGGAAAATAATATGCTAGAATATGCTAGCCTAAACTATGCTATCTAGTTTGGTCATAACTTTCATTCCAAAGAGTAAGTGTCTTTTAATTTTATGGCTGCAATCACCATCTGCAGTCATTTTTGAGGCCCCCAAAATTAAGTCTGACACTATTTCCACTGTTTACTCATCTATTTCCCACGAACTAATGGGACCAGATGCCATGATCTTAGTTTTCTGAATGTTGAACTTTAGGCCACCTTTTTCACTCTCCACATTCACTTTCATCAAGAGGCTTTTTAGCTCCTCTTCACTTTCTGCCATAAAGATGGTGTCATCTGCATATCTGAGGTTATTGATATTTCTCCTGACAATCTTGATTCCAGCTTGTGCTTCTTCCAGCTCAGCATTTTTCATGATGTACTCTGCATCTAAGTTAAATAAGCAGGGTGACAATATACAGCCTTGACATACTCCTTTTCCTATTTGAAACTAGTCTGTTGTTCCATATCCAGTTTTAACTCTTCTTTCCTTACTTGCATATAGGTTTCTCAAGAGTCAGGTCAGGTGATCTGGTATTCTCATCTCTTTCAGAATTTTCTGAGTTTATTGTGATCCACACAGTCAAAGGCTTTGGCATAGTCAATAAATCACAAATAGATGTATTTCTGGAACTCTCTTTTCTTTTCAATGATCCAGTGAATGTTGGCAATTTGATCTCTGGTTCCTCTGCCTTTTCTAAAACCAGCTTGAACATCTGGAAGTTCACTGTTCATGTATTGCTGAAGCCTGGCTTGGAGAATTTTAAGCATTGCTGCTGCTACTGCTGCTAAGTCACTTCAGTCATGTCCGACGCTGTGTGACTCCATAGATGGCAGCTCACTAGGCTCCCCCATCCCTGGGATATCCAGGCAAGAACACTGAAGTTGGTTGTCATTTCCTTCTCCAATGCATTAATGTAAAAAGTGAAAGTGAAATTACTCAGTCATGTCTGACTCTTAGCGACTCCATGAAATTCAGCCTACCAGGCTCCTCCATCCATGGGATTTTCCAGGTAAGAGTACTTGAGTGGGGCACCATTGCCTTCTCCAACTAATCAGCTGTACTCCAACGTAAAATAAAACGTTTAAAAATAAAAATTAAAAAAAAAAATTGCTAGTTGCTAATATAAGCTTATTCTCATAAATGTATGTTGGAAAACTTGATATCATTATAATATTAAAGTATAAATACTAGGCATATTAAGCAAGAGAGGTCTTAAATGGCTTTCATGGTAAATAATAGGTTGTTTTACAGCTGGTACAACCATTGTTCTATATTTTCCCCTAGATATGCCTAGAGAACTGGTACTTACCCATAAGGATGAGATATTTTAGCTAGTGATTTAGAATAAATGCACTGTTGAAAATTAGAAACTCAATTGGAGTTTAGATGGATAATTTGCATCTGGTTCAACCACTTACAAAGCAGGGCTCTGTAGCTCTGTAGCTTCTTGACCAAGGAAATGTAAATATACCTCATTAAAATCGTGCCTGAGCTCTCTGAAGCTGAAATATGTTGCATATTTCTTGATAGTTCAGTACTCAACATATGTTCCTTGCGAATAAGGAAGGACACCAGCTTCTGTACCCACAAACGTTTGGGCATTTCCATGACTGTCTGCACTTTCTTTCTCATCTTTTGTGTTATCATTTACATTTGTAGAAGTTTTATATGGACTTTCCAGGTGGCTCAGATAGTACAGAATCGGCCTGCAATGCTGAAGACCCAGGTTCAATCTCTCAGGACAATACACTGGAGAAGGGAATGGCAACCCACTCCAGTATCCTTGCATGGAGAATTCCATGGACAGAGTAGTCTGATGGGCAACAGTCCAAGTGGCCCCAAGGAATTGGACACAAATGAGCAACTAATGCTGACATTATATGTGCATAAATCTCTGAATCCTAGTGACTCCTTTCAATTATCTAGCTCTCTGTAATATTCTGTGATTGTGGTTTTCATTCTGTCTACCTTCTGATGGATAAGGATAAAAGGCTTATAGAAGCTCTCTGATGGGAGAGACTGACTGAGGGGGAAATTGGTTCTTGTTCTGATGGGTGTGGCTGTGTTCAGTAAAACTTTAATCCAATATTCTGTTGATGGGTGGGTTATGTTCCCTCCCTGTTGCTTGATTAGACCAAACTATGGTGGAAGTAAGGAAGATAATCGTGACCTTCTTCAAAAGGTCCCATGCATGCACTGATTCACTCAGTGCCTCCAATCCTGCAGCAGGCCACTGCCGACCCATGCCTCTGCCAGAGACTCCTGGATACTCATGGGCATGTCTGAGTCAGTTTCTTGTGGGATCATTGCTCTTTTCTCCTAGATCCTGGTGCACACAAAGTTTTGTTTGTGCCCTCCAAAAGTCTATTTCCCTAGTCTTGTGTAAATTCTAGTAGTTCTATGGTTGGGTTAATGGGAACTTCCTCAAAGAGGGCATATTGCCTACCTAGATTTGCTGCCATTAGAGCCCCCACCCCCACCCCACCTCCAGCAGGCCACTGCTGACCTGTATCTCTACAAGAGACACTCAGACACAGTTTTAGCTTGGTCTCCATGAGTTCAGTGTGTGTTTTGTGCCTTCTCAAGTATGATCACCTCAGGCAATCAGGTGCTTGTTGAGCTCATTGTACCAAGTGAGCTGTACATCTTACTCATCTCCCCAGTCCTAGATGCTCAGTCTCCCAGGTGCACCACAAGAACACCACCTCAGGTGTGCTGTATGTCTCCTGTGGAGAGTATATCTCAGGCTGCAACACTCTTATTGGATGTCAACAATCCAGGATTTCAGGAAGACGTGGTTGGCAGCTGGGAGCCTGCTCAGTTTGATGGAAGACACTGTCTCTGGAGCTGAGATTATAGCAGTCCCTTGCCTTGCTGCTCTGGCTGTCACAAGGCTGACTTTCTGCCTCTTAGTGGGGAGGGGCCAGTATGAAGCCTGCTAACTCTCCTTTGGTATTCACTCAATCCTTTGTTCTGTGAGCTGGTCAGATAGCATATTAGGTTGATAGGTTAGAGCCTTTCACAAAAAAGTTCTCTTTTCCACTGTTGTGGTTACACATGCATTATATGGGTTCATTTTTATTTATTTATTTTATTTCTCCTGGTTACATGCCTTCTGAGGTTCCAAAACTCACTACAGACCCACTTATGAGAGGGTTTCCTACTCTGTGGAAACTTTTCCTTTATGACTCCCTCTCCAAGACAGATCTCTGTCTCTAACTATTTTATTTATTATTTTTGTCTTTTATACTTTGTCCTGCCTCCTTTTGAGGAGAATGGGCTGCCTTTCTGGGTGTCTGGTGTCCTCTGCCCATGTTCAAATGTTGTTTTGTGGACGTTGCTCAGCATTCAAATGATCTTTTGATAAATTTCTGGGAGGAATTTATCAAAATTTCAAAATCCTATACCTCCACCATCTTACATCTATTTAATTCAAGAGCTACCTGGAGTAACAAGCAAATTTTGCCTTGGAGTACATAATGAAGCAGGTCAAAGGCTAAGAGAATTTTGCCAAGAGAATGAGCTGGTCATAGCAAACACCCTCTTCAAAAACAAAAGAGAAGACTCTACACATGAACATCACCAGATGGTCAATACCGAAATCAGACTGATCATATTCTTTGCAGTCAAAAATGGAGAAGCTCTATACAGTCAGGAAAACAAGACCAGCAGCTGACTGTAGCTCAGATCATAAACTTATTGCCTAATTCAGACATAAATTGAAGAAAAAAGAAAAGACTACTAGACCATTCATGTATGACCTAAATAAAATCCCTAAATCAAATCAACAATTATAAAGTGGAGATGAAAAATAGATTTGAGGAATTAGACATGATAGACAGAGTGCCTGAAGAAATATGGACAAAGGTTCATGACAGTGTACAAGAGGCAGGAATCAAGACCATCCCCCCAAAAAGAGAAATGCCAAAATGTTGCAGAAGGAGGCTTTACATATAGCTAAGGAAAGAAGACAAGCTAAAGGCAAAGGAAAAAAAGAAAGATATACCCATTTGAACACAGATTTCCCAAGAAGAGCAAGGAGAGATAACAAAGCCTTTCTCAGTGATAAATGTAAAGAAATAGAGGAAAACAATAGAATGGAAAAGACTAGAGATCTCTTCATGAAAATTAGAGATACCAGGAGAATATTTGATGCAAAGATGAGCACAATAAATGACAGCAGTGGTATGGACCTAACAGAAGCAGAAGATATTAAGAGATATGGCAAAATTACACAGAAAAGCTAAACAAAAAATATCTTCATGACCCAGATAACCATGATAGTATGATCATTCACCTAGAGTCAGACATCCTGGAATGCAAATTCAAGTAGGCCTTGGGAAGCATCACTATGAACAGAATTAGTGGAGGTTATGAAATTCCATTTGAGCTATTTCACATCCTAAAAGATGAGGCTGTGAAAGTGCTGCACTCAATATGTCAGTAAACCTGGAAAACTAAGTAGTGGCCACAGGACTGGAAAAGGTCAGTTTTCATTCAAATTTCAAAGAAAGGCAATGTCAAAGAATGTTCAAACTTCTACATAATTGCAGTCAACTGACAGGCTAGCAAAGTAATGTTCAAAATTATCCAAGCCAGGGTTCAACAATACATGAACCATGAACTTCCAGACCTTCAAGTTGGATTTAGAAAAGGCAGAGGAACCAGAGATCAAATTTCTAACATCCATTGGATCATCAAAAAAGCAAGAGAGTTCCAGAAAAATGTTTACTTTTGACTTATTGACTATGCCAAAGGCTTTCACTGTGTGGATCACAACAAAGAGTGAAAAATTCTTCAAGAGATTGGAATACCAGACCACCTGACCTGCTTCCTGAGAAATCTGTATGCAGGTCAAGAAGCAACAGTTAGAACTGGACATGGAACAACAGACTGGTTCCAAATAGGAAAAGGAGTACGTCAAGACTGTATAGTGTCACCCTGCTTATTTAACTTGTAGACAGAGTACATCATATGGAATGCCATGCTGGATGAAGCACAAGCTAGAATCAAGATTGCTGGGAGAAATAAGCCTCAGAAATGCAGATGACATCACCCTCATGGCAGAAAGTGAAGAAGACTAGAGACCTTCTTGATGAAAGTGAGTGAGGAGAGTGAAAAAGTTGGCTTAAACCTCAACATTCAAGGTTTCTTGTATTTCTGTACAAATTGTGAAATTATTTGTTCTGCTCTGAAAAATACTGATGGTAGTTCGATGGGGATTACATTGAATCTGTTGATTGCTTTGGGCAGTATATTCATTTTCACTATATTGATTTTTCTGATCTATGCACATGGTCTATTTCCCCATTTATTTGTGTCATCTTTGATTTCTTTCATCAGTGGTTTATAGTTTTCTATAGATAAGTCTTTTGTATTTTTAGGTAAATTTATTCCTAAGTGTTTTATTATTTTTGTTGCGATGAAAATTGAATAGTTTGCTTAATTTCTCTTTCTGTTTTCTCATTGTTATCGTCTAAGAAAGCAAGGGATTTCTCTGTATTAATTTTATATCCTGCTAATTTACTGTTTCATTGATTAATTCTAGTAATATTCTGGTGGAGTCTTTAGGGATTTCTATGTAAAGGATCATGCCATTTGCAAACAGTGAGAGTTTTGCTCTTTCTTTTACAATCTGGATTCCTTTTATTTCTTTTCTTTTCTTTTCTGATTGCTATGGCCAATACTTACAAAACTGTGTTGAATAGTAGTGGTGAGAGTGGGCACCCTTGTCTTGTTCCTGACTTTATGGGAAATGCTTTCAGTATTACCCTATTGAAGATAATGTTTGCTGTGGGTTTACCATGTACAGCTTTTATTATATTGAGGTATGTTCCTTCTATGACTGCTTTCTGGAGGGTTTTTATCATAAACGGAGGTTGAATTTTGACAGAGGCTTTCTTTGCATCTATTGAGATAATCATATGGCTTTTATCTTTCAATTTAGTAACATGGTACATCACACTAATTGATTTGTGAATACTGACAAATCCTTACACCTCTGGGATAAAGCCCAGTTGGTCATGATGTATGATCTTTTTAATATGTTGTTGGATTGTGTTTGCTAGAATTTTGTGGAGGATTTTTGCATCTATGTTCATCAGTGATATTGGCCTTTAATTTTCTTTTTCGTGGCATCTTTGTCTGTTTCAAGTATTAGGGTGATGATGGCCTCATAGAATGAATTTGACAGTTTGCCATCCTTTGCAGTTTTCTGGAAGAGTTTGAATAGAATAGGTGTGAACTCTTCTCTAAACTTTCGGCAGAATTCTCCTGTGAAGCCATCTGGTCCTGAGCTTTTGTTTGTTGGAAGACTGTTTATTACAGTTTCAATTTCCATGCTTGTGATGGGTCTGTAAAGATTTTCTATTTTTTCCTAGTTCAACTTTGGAAGATTATACTCTTCTAAGAATTATTCCATTTCTTCCAAGTTGTCCATTTTATTGGAACATAGTTGCTGAAAGTAGTCTCTTATGATCCATTGTACTTCTATGTTGTCTGTTGTGATTTCTCCATTTTAATTTCTAATTGTGTTAATTTGATCCCTTCCCCCACCACCCCCCCTTTTTTTTTCTTGATGAATCTGGCTAATGTTTTGTCTATTTTACTTATTTTCTCAAAACAAAACAAACAAACAAACGAACGGTTCTTAATTTTGTTAATTTTTTCTACAGCATCCTTTATTTTTTTAAATGTATTTCTGCCCTAATTTTTATAATTTGTTTTTTCTATTAACCTTGGGGTTCTTCCTTTATTCTTTTTCTGGTTGTTTTAGGTGTAAAGTTAGGTTATTTATTTGATTTTTCTCTGCTATGACCAAATATGGGCCTGATTCTCCAGTACTATCCATTTTCAGGGCTAGTTGATTCAACATGTGGGTTTTTACACACTCCTTACTAGTTTCTGATTTCTGTGGCCACTGTCTTACTCAGATAGCTAAAGCAATATTAAGAAAGAAGAGTGGAACTGGAGCAATCAACCTCCTTGACTTCAGACTATACTCCAAAGCTACAGTCATCAAGACACTATGGTACCAGCACAAATACAAAAATACAGATCAGTGGAACAAAACAGAAAGTCCAGAGATAAATCCACATAACTATGGATATCTTATCTTTGACAAAGGAGGCAAGGATATACAATGGAGAAAAGATGATCTCTTTAACAAGTGGTGCTGGGAAAACTGGTAAACCACGTTTAAAAGAATGAAACTACAAAACTTTCTAATACCATCAGTCAGTTCAGTTCGCCTGCTCAGTCATGTCCAACTCTTTGCAACCTCATGAATTGCAGCATGCCAAGCCTCCCTGTCATCACCAACACCTGGAGTTCACCCAGACTCAAGTGTATCAAGTCAGTGATGACATCCAGCCATCTCATCCTCTATTGTCCCCTTCTCTTCCTTCTATTAATCTTTCCCAGCATCAGGGTCTTTTCCAATTAGTCAGCTCTTCTCATCAGGTGGCCAAAGTATTAGAGTTTCATCCTCAGCATCAGTCCTTCCAATGAACACCCAGGACTGGTCTCCTTTAGGATGGACTGATTGGATATTCTTGCTGTACAAGGGACTCTCAAGAGTCTTCTCCAACACCACAGTTCAAAGGAATCAGTTATCCTTTGTTCATCTTTCTTCACAGTCCAACTCTCACATTCATACATGACCACTGGAAAAATCATAGCCTTGACTAGATGGACCTTTGTTGGCAAAGTAATATCTCTGCTTTTCAGTATGCTGTCTAGGTTGGTCATAATTTTTCTTCCAAGGAGTAAGCATCTTTTAATTTCATGGCCGCCATCATCATCTGCAGTGATTTTGCAGCCCCAAAATAAGTGTGACACTGTCTCTACTGTTTCCCCATCTATTTCCCATGAAGTGATGGGACTGGATGCCATGATCTTCATGTTCTGAATGTTGAGCTTTAAGCCAACTTTTTCACTATCCTCTTTCACTTTCATCAAAAGGCTTTCTAGTTCCTCTTCACTTTCTGCCATAAAGGTGTTGTCATCTGCATATCTGAGATTATTGATATTTCTCCCAGCAATCTTGATTCCAGCTTGTGCTTCTTCCACCCCAGCGTTTCTCATGATGTACTCTGCATAGAAGTTAAATAAGTGCGGTGACAATATACAGCCTTGATGTACTCGTTTTCCTATTTGTAACCAGTATGTTGTATATCAAAATGGATTAAAGGGCTAAATGTAAGTGCTGAAACAATAAAACTCCTGGAGGAAAACAGTAAAAGCACTCTCTGATATAAATCACAGTAGGATCCTCTATGACTCACCTCCCAGAGTAATGAAAATAAAAGCAAAAATAAACAGATATGACCTAATTAAACTCTAAATATTTTGCATGACAAAAGAAACTATAAGCAAGATGAAAAGACAGCCTTAAGAATGGGAGAAAGTAATAGCAAATGAAGCAACTGACAAATAATTCATCTCAAAATATATACAAGGACTCATGCAGCTCAATGCCAAAGAAAATATACGCCCCAAAGAAAAAATGGGCCAAAGGACTAAACAGACATTTCTCCAAAGACATACAGATGGCTATCAAACACATGAAAAGATGTTCAACATTACTCATTATCAGAGAAATGCAAATCAAAATCACAATGAAGTATCATCGCAAACTGGTCAGAATGGCTGGTATCAAAATGTCTACAAACATTAATGCTACAGAGGGGGTGGAGAAAAGGGAACCCTCTTACACTGTTGGTGGGAATGCAAAGTAGTACAGACACTATAGAGAACAGTTCAGAGATTCTTTAAAACCTGGAAATAGAACTGACATACAACCCAGCAATACCACTGCTGGAAATACACATCAAGTAAACGAAAGTTGAAGGAAACAAGTGTACCCCAATGTTCATCACAGCACTGTTTACAATAGCTAGGACATAGAAGCAACCTAGCTGTCCATCATCAGATGAATGGATAAGAAATCTGTGGTATATATACACAATGGAATATTACTCACTATTGAAAAAAAATTGAGTCAGTTCTAATGAGGTGGATGAAACTGAAGCCTATTATACAGTGAAGCAAATCAGAAAGAAAAACACAAATACAATATATTAATGCATGTATATGGAATTTAGAAAGGTGCTAATGATGATCTTATATGCAAGACACCAAAAGAGACACAGGTATAGAGAGCAGACTCTTGGACTCTCTGTGGGAGAAGGTGAGGTTGGCAAGACGTGAGAGAACAGCTTTGAAGTATGTTTATTGAGATCACCAATCCAAGTTTGATGCATGAAACATGACACTCAAAGCCAGTGCACTGGAACAACCCCAAGGGATGGAATGAGGAGGGAAGTGGAAGGAGTGTTCAGATGGGAAACAAATGTATACCCTGGGCTGATTCTTGTCAATGTATGGCCAAAAATGACCACAAAATTGTAAAGTAATTAGCCTCCAATTAAAATTGATTGATTAATTTAAAAAAATCAGAAAACAAGGATTATGACATCTGGTCCCATCACTTCATATCAAATAGATTGGGCAACAATGGAAGCAGTGAGATACTTTATTTAGAGGTCATCACAATCACTGCATATGGTGACTGCAGCCATTAAATTAAAAGATGCTTGCTTC
>SJYC01113559.1:0-21408 GCA_006408675.1 Madoqua kirkii
ATCAAATTTTATAATATGATTCCATGAAAATTTTAAGATCTTACCAATGTATGCAAAATTACATATTATAATATTACAAAAATAGAGGTTAAAAAACTAGACTGACATTATTTATGAACATTAATATTAAAATGTGGACACAACACTAGCAAGTAAAATCCAGTGGGACAACTAAGAAGTCTATAAGGAATAGTCTGATACAGGACCACATCAGACACAGGACCCTACCAACATTCAATGAAGAATATTTAATATTTTAAAAATTGAAATGAAACCCATACCCTAACATATCAAGAGAATCTAGCTATATAAGCCTTTTAATAAATGCTGAAAACGTGTTTGATAAAAATACAACATTTTTTCTTAAATAAATAAGCAAACTTCTGAAGAAGAAAGCTTCAAATCTATAGATGTCTATACAGAAAGAGAGGAGCATTACTGAGCATGGCTCTGCCCACCAGAACAAGACCCAATTTCCCCTTCAATCAGTCGCTCTTATCAGCAAGCTTCCATAAGCTTCTTATCCTCCCCCATCAGAGGGCAAACAGACTGAAAACCACAATCACACAAAACTAACCAATCTGATCACATGGACCACAAATTTTGTCTAAATCAGTGAAACAATGAGCCATGTTATTTTTTCTTAAATAAATAAGCAAACTTCTGAAGAAGAAAGCTTCAAATCTATAGATGTCTATACAGAAAGAGAGGAGCATTACTGAGCATGGCTCTGCCCACCAGAACAAGACCCAATTTCCCCTTCAATCAGTCGCTCTTATCAGCAAGCTTCCATAAGCTTCTTATCCTCCCCCATCAAAGGGCAAACAGACTGAAAACCACAATCACACAAAACTAACCAATCTGATCACATGGACCACAAATTTTGTCTAAATCAGTGAAACAATGAGCCATGTCATCTAGGACCACCCAAAACGGACAGGTCATGGTGGATAGTTCTGACAAAAGGTGTTCTACTGGAGAAGGGAATGGCAAACCACTTCAGTATTCTTGCCTTGAGAATCCCATGAGCAGTAGAAAAAGGTAAAAAGATAGGACACTGAAAGATGAACTCCCCAGGTTAGTAGGTGCCCAATAAGCTACTATAGATCAATGGAGAAATAACACCATAAAGAATGAAGAGACAGAGCCAAAGCACATAAAACATTCAGTTGTCTCTGGTGATGGAAATAAAGTCTGATGTTGTAAGAGCAATATTGCATAGAAATCTGAAATGTTAGGTCCATGAATCGAGGCAAATTGGAAGTGGTCAAACAGGAGATAGCAATAGTGAACATCAACATTTTAAGAATCAGTGAACAAAAATGGACCAGAACAGGTGAATTTAAATCAGATGACCATTATATGTACTATTACGGGCAAGAATCCCTAAGGGGTGGGGGGTGGGGGAATGGAGTAGCCACAGTAATCAACAAAAGAGTCTAAAATGCAGTACTTGGATGAAATTTCAAAAACAAAATGATGTGTGTTCATTTCCAAGGTAAACCAATCAATATCACAGTAATCCAGGTCTATGTCCTTCCAGTAATGCTGAAGAAGAGAAGTTAAACGGTTCTATGAAGTCCTAAAAGAACTTCTAAAGCTAACACACTATAATGATGTCCTTTTCATTATAGGAGACTGGAATGCAAAAGTGGGAAGTCAAGACATATCTGAGTTCAGTTCAGTTCAGTTCAGTTCAGTTCAGTCGCTCAGTCATGTCTGAATCTTTACGACCCATGAATCACAGGGCGACAGGCCTATCTGTCCATCACCAACTCCCGGAGTTCACTCAGATTCACGTTCATCGAGTCAATGATGCCATCCAGCCATTTCATCCTCTGTCGTCACCTTCTTCTCCTGCCCACAATAACTCGCAGCATCAGAGTCTTTTCCAGTGAGTAAACTCTTCACATGAGGTAGTCAAAGCACTGGAGATTCAACTTCAGCATCATTCCTTCCAAAGAAATCCCAGGACTGATCTCCTTTAGAATGGACTGGTTGAATCTCCTTGCAGATCAGGGACTAAGGCATCAATTATTCAATGCTCAGTTTTGTTCACAATCCAACTCTCACATCCATACATGAGCACAGAAAAAACTATAACCTTGACTAGACAGATTTTAGTCAGCAAAGTAATGTCTCTGCTTTTGAATATGCTATCTAGGTTGGCCATAACTTTTCTTCCAGGATGTAAGCGTCTTTCAGTTTCAAGGCTATAGTCAGCATCTGCAGTGATTTTTGGAGCCTATCAAAAATAAAGACTGACACTGTCTCCACTATTTCCCATGAAGTGATGGGACCAGATGCCATGATCTTCGTTTTCTAAATGTTGAGCTTTAAGCCAGCTTTTTCACTCTCCACATTCACTTTCATTAAGAGGCTTTTTAGTTCCTCTTCACTTTCTTCCATAAGGGTGATGTCACCTGCATATCTGAGGTTATTGGTATTTCTCTCCACAATTTTGATTCCAACTTGTGTTTCTTCCATTCCAGCGTTTCTCATGATGTATTCTGCATAGAAGTTAAATAAGCAGGATGACAATATACAGTTTTGACGTACTCCGTTTCCTATTTGGAAACAGTCTGTTGTTTTATGTCCAGTTCTAACTGTTGCTTCCTGACCTGCATACAGATTTCTCAACAGGCAGGTTAGGTTGTCTGGTATTCCCATCTCTTTCAAAAATTTCCATAGTTTATTATGATCCACACAGTCAAAGGCTTTGACATAGTCAGTAAAGCAGAAATACATGTGTTTATGGAACTCTCCTGTTTTTTCCATAATCCAGCAGATGCTGCAATTTGATCTCTGGTTCCTCTGCCTTTTCTAAAACCAGCTTGAACATCAGGAAGTTCACGGTTCATGTATTGCTGAAGCCTGGCTTGGAGAATTTGAGCATTACTTTATTAGCATGTGAGATGAGTGCAATTGTGCGGTAGTTTGAGCATTCTTTGGCATTGCATTTCTTTGGGATTGGAATGAAAACTGATATTCTGTTGTTTTCCTCTATTTCTGTGCATTGATCACGGAAGAAGGCTTTCTTATCTCTTCTTGCTATTCTTTGGAACTTTGCATTCAGATGTTTTTATATTTCTTTTTCTCCTTTGCTTTTTGCTTCTCTTCTTTTCACAGCTATTTGTAATGGCTCCTGAGCTAGCTATTTTCCTTTTTTGCACTTCTTTTCCATGAGGATGGTCTTGATCACTGTATCCTGTGCAATGTTATGAACCTCATTCCATAGTTCATCTGGCACTCTATCTATCAGATCTAGGCCCTTAAATCTATTTCTCACTTCCACTGTATAATCATAAGGAATTTGATTTAGGTCATACCTGAATGGTCTAGCAGTTTTCCCTACTTTCTTCAATTTCAGTCTGAATTTGGTAATAAGGAGTGCACGATCTGAGTCAAAGTCAGCTCATGGTCTTGTTTTTTGTTGAATGTATAGAGCTTCTCCATCTTTGGCTGCAGAGAATATAATCAATCTGATTTTGATGTTGACCATCTGGTGATATCCATGTGTAGAGTCTTCTCTTGTGTTGTCGGAAGAGGGTGTTTTCTATAACCAGTGAATTTTCTTGGCAAAACTTTATTAGTCTTTGCCCTGCTTCATTCTTCAATCCAAAGCTAAATTTGCCTGTTACTCCAGGTGTTTCTTGACTTTCTACTTTTGCATACCAGCCCCCTATAATGAAAAGGACATCTTTTTTGGGTGTTAGTTCTAAAAGGTCTTATAGGTTTTCATAAAACCAGTGAACTTCAGCTTCTTCAGCATTACTGGTTGGGGCATAGACTTGGATATGGTTTGTCTTGGAGATGAAAGATCATTCTGTCATTTTTGAGATTGCATCCAAGTACTGCATTTCGGACTCTCTCGTTGACCATGATGGCTACTCCATTTCTTCTGAGGGATTCTTGCCTACAGTAGCAGATATAAAGGTCATCTGAGTTAAATTCACCCATTCCAGTCCATTTTAGTTCGCTGATTCCTAGAATGTTGACGTTCACCCTTGCCATCTCTTGTTTGACCACTTCCAATTTGCCTTGATTGATGGACCTGACATTCTAGGTTCCTAAACAATATTGTTCTTTACAGCATCAGATCTTGCTTTTATCATCAGTCACATCCACAGCTAGGTATCCATCCCTTCATTCTTCCTGGAGTTATTTCTCCACTGATCTCCAGTAGCATACTGGGAACCTGCTGATCTGGCGAGTTTCTCTTTCAGTATTCTGTCATTTTGCCTTTTCATTCTGTTCATGGGGTTCTCAAGGCAAGGCTACTGAAGTGGTTTGCCATTCCCTTCTCCAGTGGACCACATTCTGTCATACTTCTTCACCATAACCCACCCATCTTGGTTTGTCCCACTGGCATGGCTTGGTTTCAATGAGTTAGACAAGGCTGTGGTCCTATCATGATTAGATTGACTAGTTTTCTGTGAGTATGGTTTCAGTGTGTCAGCCTCTGATGCCCTCTTGCAACACCTACCATCTTATTTGAGTTTCTCTTACTTTGAGCATGGGGTGTCTCTTCACGGCTGCTCCAGCAAAGCACAGCTGCTGCTCCTTACCTTGGATGAGGAGTATCTCCTTACCGCCACCCTTCCTGACCTTCAATGTGGGATATCTCCTCTAAGCCCTCCTGTGCCCATGCACCCACTGCTCCTCGAGTTGCTCTTCCCGGCCACCACCCCTGTCCTCCAGCACTGGGTGGCTCCTCCTGGCTGCCGCCCCTGGTGTTGGGTGTGGGGTAGCTCCTTCCAGCCTCCCCTCCCCCACCACCTCAGACTTGGATAGCTTCTCTCAGCTGTTTCTACACCATCGCAGCCTGGCAGTCTCTGCCACTGCCTCTGACCTCCGACGTAACTCCTCTCTGCTGTGCTTAGTGCACCGGTTTGAAGCTGTCAGCACTAGTAACAGGCAAATTTGATCTTGGTATACAGAATGAAGCATGGCAAAGGCTAATAATCTTTAGCCAAGAGAGCACACTGGTCATAGCAAACACCTTCTTCCGAGAGCACAGGAGAAGACTCTATACATGGACATCGCTAGATGGACAATACTTAAATCAGATTGACTATATTATTTGCAGCCAAAGATGGAGAAGCTCTATACAGTCAGCAAAAATAAAACCAGGACCTGACTGTGGCTCAGATCATGCACCACTTATTGGCAAATTCAGACTTAAATTGAAGAAAGTAGGGAAAACCACTAGACCATTCGGGTATGACCTAAATCAAATCCCTTATGATTATACAGTGGAAGTGAGAAATATATTTAGGGATTAAATCTGATACAGAATACTTAAAGAACTGTGGAAGATGGAGGTTTGTGACATTGTATAGGAGGCAGGGATCAAGACCACCCTCAAGATAAAGAAATGCAAAAAGGCAAAATGGTTATCTGAAAAGGCCTTACAAATATCTGAGAAAGGAAGGGAAGCAAAACGCAAAGGAGAAAAGGAAATATATACCCATTTGAATGCAGAGTCCAAAGAACAGCAAACAGAGAAAAGAAACTACTCCTCAGTGATCAAAGTAAAGAAAGAGAGGATAATAATAGAATGGGAAACACAGTGATCTCTTCAAGAAAATTAGAGATACCAAAGGATCATTTCATGCAAAGATGGGCTCAATAAAGGACAGAAATTGTAGGGACCTAAGAGAAGGAGAAGACTTTAAGAAGAGGTGGCAAGAATATACAGAAAACCTGTAAAAACAAACAAACAAACAAAACAAAAACAACAACAAAAAACACCTCTATGACCCAGATAATCACAAAGGTGTGATCACTCCACTAGAGCCAAACATCCTGCAGTGCAAACTCAAGTGGGCCTTAGGAAGCATCACTATGAACAAAACGAGTGGAGGTGATGGAATTCCAGTTGAGCTATTACAAATCCTAAAAGGTTATGCTGTGAAAATGCTGCCCTCAATATGCCAGCAAATCTGCGAAACTCAGCAGTTGGTGCAAGACTGGAAAATATCAGTTTATTCCAGTCCCAAAAAGGCAATGCTAAAGAATGCTCAGGCTACTGAACAGTTGCACTTATGTCAGATGCCACTAAAATTCTCCAAGCCAGGCTTTAATAATACGTAAAGTGTGAACTTTCAGATGTTCAAGCTTGATTTAGAAAAGACCACATGGACCAGAAATCAAATTGCCAACCTGCATTGGATCATTGAAAATTCAAGAGAGTTCCAGAAAAATATCTACCTCTCCTTTACTGATTATGACAATACCTTTGAATCTGTGGATCACAAAAAAACTGAAAAATTCTGAAAGAGATGGGAATAGAATGCCACCTGACTTGCCTCTTGTGAAATCTCTATGCAGGTTAGAAAGCAACAGTTAGAACTGGACATGGATAAACAGACTGATTCCAAATAGGAAAAGGAGTACATTAAGGTGTATATTGTCACCATGTTTATTTAACTTATATGCAGAGCACACCATGAGAAACACTGGGCTGGATGAAACACGCGCTGGAATCAAGATTTCTGGGAGAAATATCAATAAGCTCAGATATGCAGATAACACCACCTTGATGGCAGAAAGTGAAGAAGAACTAAAGAGCCTCTTGATGAAAGTGAAAGAGAAGAGCAAAAAAGTTGGCTGAAAACTCAGCATTCAGAAAACTAAGACCATGGCATCTGGTCCCACCACTTCATGGCAAATAGATGGGGAAACAATGGAAACAGTGAGAGACTTTATTTTTCTCGGCTTCAAAATGACTGCAGATGGTGACTGTAGCCATGAAATTAAAACATGCTTGCTCCTTGGAAGATAAGTTATGACCAACCTAGACAGGCACATTAAAAAGCAGAGACATTACTTTGCCAACAATGGTCCATCTATTCAAGGCTATGTTTGTTTGTTTTTATCCAATTGTCATGTAGGATGTGAGAGTTGTACTATAAAGAAAGCTGAATGCTGAATAATTGGTACTTTTGAAATGTGATGTTGGAGAATATTTTTGACAGTCCCTTGGACTGCATAGAGATTTAACAAGTCCATTTTGAAGGAAATCAGACTTGAATATTCATTGAAAGGACTGATGCTGAAGCTGAAATTCCAATACTTTGGCCACCTGGTGGAAAGAACTGACTCATATCAAAAGACCTTAATGGTGGGAAAATTGAAAAGGGAACAGAAGGCGACAAGAGAGGATGAGATGTTGAGTAGCATCACCGACTCATTGGACATAAGTTTGAGTTTACTCCAAGAGTTGATGATGGACAGGGAGGCCTAGCATGCTGCAGTCCATAGGATCATGAAGAGTTAGACATTACTGAGTGCCGGAACTGAACTGAACTGACTGAAGCAAAGAGAGGAGGAAATAAGAGAGAGGAAAATTGTAAGAAATGCAACAAGGGAGAAAAAGAATCACATCCAAGTTTCCAATTCCCAAGAAGGGCAGTACCAAAGAATTTTTAAACTACCAGACAAATGCACTCGTCTCCCATATTGGTAAGGCTATGCTTAAAATCTTGCATTATAGCCTTCAAAATTATGTGAACTGAGACCTCCCCAATGTCCAAGCTGTGTTTAGCAAAGGTAGAGGAACCAGAGATCAAATTGCACACATTCTCTGTATCCTAGAGAGAGCAAAGGAATTCCAGAAAAAACATTGACCTCTGTTTCATCAAGTACACTAAAGTCTTTGATGGTGTGGATCATAACAAACTGTGGAAAACTCTTGAGATAGGATTTCGAAACTAATGTACTTGTCTCCTAAGAAACCTGTCTATGGGTTTAGAAGCAACAATTAAAATCCTGTATGGAACAACTAATAGATTCAAGATTGAGAATGGAGTATGACAAGACTGTTATTCTGTTTGTTTGTTTGTTAATATATACATAGACACATCATCAGAAATGCTAGGCTGGATGAGTTACAAGCTGGATTCAAGATTGCTGGGAGCAATATCACCATCCTCGGAGAAGCAAATGATACTACTCTAACGGCAGTAAGCAAAGAGCAACAAAAGAGTAGGAGCGTCAACTTCAGCATCAGTCTTTCCAATGAATATTCAGGACTGATTTTCCAGTCCTACACTTCATGACAAATACAAGGGTAAAAGCTGAAAGCAATGACAGATTTCCTCTTCTTGGAGTCTCAAATCACTGTGGTGACTGAAGTCATGAAAACAGGAGATGATAGCTTCTTGGCAAGAAAGCTATGACAAATTCAGACAGTATGTTAAAAAGCAAAGATATCACTTTGACAACTAATGTCTGTATAAGTTCATTTCAGTCACTCAGTTGTGTCCAACTCTTTGCGACCCCATGAACCACAGCACGCCAGGCATCCCTGCCCATCACCAACTTCCGGAGTCCACCCAAACCCATGTCCATTGAGTCGGTGATGCCATCGAACCATCTCATCCTCTGTCATCCACTTCTCCTCCTGCCCTCAATCTTTACCAGCATCAGGGTGTTTTCCAATGAGTCAGCTCTTTGCACCAGGTGGCCAAATATTGGAGTTTCAGCTTCAAAATCAGTCCTTCCAATGAACACCCAGTATAATCAGAGCAATAGTCCTTCCAGTAATCATGTAGGGTTGTCAGAGCTTGACCATAAAGAAGGCTGAGCATTGAAAAATTGATGCTTTTGAAATGCATTGCTGAAGAAGACTCTTGAGATTCCCTTGAACAGCAAGAACAAACCAGTCAATCTTATAGGAAATTAACACTGAATACTCATTGGATGGACTGATGCTGACACTCCAATAATTTGGCCACCTAATGCTCAGAGCCAACTGTTTGGAAAATACCTTGATGCTGGGAAAGAGTGAAGGAATGAGGAGAATAGTGTTATAGGGGATGAAGTGACTGGATAGCATCACTGATGCAATAGACATGAACTTGGGCAATTCCGGGAGTTCACAGAGGCCTGGAGTGTTGCAGTCCATGGGGTTATGAAGAGTCAAACACGATTTGCTGACTGAACAACAACATATGAGCTTAAGATTAGAGCCTTAAATGTTGGTGGAAAATAGGCAGAATAACTTGGAAAGATTAGTGTGTCAAGGAAAGATTTTTATTTTGTGTGTGTGTGTGTGTGTGTGTGTGTGTGTTTACCCCTGAATTTAGCTGTTATTTCAAGAGATATATTGCCCAACTTCTTTTTAAATAATGTATTTCTTTTTAAATTCGAGTTATTTTAAACTAAATGTATTTTCAATAATAGTAAAGGAATAAGTCAAGGTTGTATATTGTCACCCTGCTTATTTAACTTATATGCAGAGCACATCATGAAAAACCCTGGACTGGAAGAAACATAAGCTGGAATCAAGATTGCTGAAAGAAATATCAATAACCTCTGATATGCAGATGACACCACCCTTATGGCAGAAAGTGAAGAGGAACTAAAAATCCTCTTGATGAAAGTGAAAAAGGAGAGTGAAAAAGTTGCCTTAAAGTTCAACATTCAGAAAATAAAGATCATGGCATCTGGTCCAATCACTTCATGGGAAATAGATGGGGAAATGGTGGAAAGTGTCAGAATTTATTTTGGGGGGCTCCAAAATCACTGCAGATGGTGACTGCAGCCATGAAATTAAAACACGCTTACTCCTAGGAAGAAAAGTTATGAACAAACTAGATAGCATATTCAAAAGCAGAGACATTACTTTGCTGACTAATGTCCATCTAGTCAAGGCTATGGTTTTTCCTGTCGTCATGTATGGATGTGACAGTTGGACTGTGAAGGCTGAGTGCCAAATAATTGATGCTTTTGAACTGTGGTGTTGGAGAAGACTCTTGAGAGTTCCTTCGACTGAAAGGAGGTCCAACTAATTCATTCTGAAGGAGATCAGCCATAGGATTTCTTTGGTAGGAATGATGCTAAAGCTGAAACTTTAGTACTTTGGCCACCTCATGTGAAGAGTGGATTCATTGAAAAAGACTCTGGCACTGGGAGGGATTGGGGGCAGGAGGAGAAAGGGACGACAGAGGATGAGATGGCTGGATGACATTACTGACTCGATGGACGTGAGTCTGAGTAAACTCCAGGAGCTGGTGACGGACAGGGAGGCCTGGCATGCTGTGATTCATGGGGTCTCAAAGAGTCGAATACGACTGAGCAACTGAACGGAACTGAAAGGTCCTTTTGCTTAAAACTGACACTAAAGAGCTGACATGTATTACTTATGAAAATAGGACAAAGAAAATTAATGTTTTAAGATAATCATCTATTCAACTATTACTTTTTATTAAAGGGATGCAAGGAAGTTTCAGTAGATAGAAGCCAGTAATATAACTCATCATACACCCCAAAAAAATAAAGATAAAAGGTCCATATTATGTCTTTAAATGCCAAAAATGAAGCTTATTATAAAAACAAGTATTTGTTATAAAACATTTAAAATTAATATATGTACTTTCTTAACATGATGATTAGATCAATGATAAAAAAAAGATAGATAGAAGTAAAAATTGGTGAACACAGAAATAGATACCTAAATCCAAAAGTGAGTATCATTAGTTTAAAAAAAATCTAACCCTAAACCAAGATGTAATTAGGAAAAGAGCTTAATAAAGTTAACTAAGCAGAAACAAATTAACATAAATATGAGCAAAGTGAACAAAAATTACTAATCATCAAATAAGTCAACTGACATCACAAATTCATGAGCCAAATAAGGTAGAAAATTAAAAACCTAACAGAAAAATTAACAAAGTTTAGAACAGACAGATCCAACATAACAAAATGCAGTGGCCATTAAGAAATAGAGCAATGAAAAGTAGTTCACTGAAAGATAATTTCTCCCATCATCTGAATGGCAAAAAGTTTAAAAGTTGGAGAACAAAGCTTGGTAGTGAAGTCATACAGTAAGAGATACCATATTTTGCTTGTAGAAAGGCAAAATTGTACAAAAAAAAAAATGGAGAGGATTTTAGCAATATTTATCATGCATGCTTTTATGTTAAGTCACTCAGTTGCTCAGTGCTGTATATCTCTTTGTGACTGACACCATGGACTCTAGCCCACCAGGCTCCTCTATCCATGGAATTTACAAAGGCAAGTATACTGGAATGTGGTACCATTCCCTACTCCAGGGGATCTTCCTGCCCTAGTGAACAAGCTCATGTCTCTTGCATCCTTTACATTTGGCAGGCAGATTCTTTACTGCTGAGTCAGATGAGACATACGTAATATTTATCATAGTTTTATAATAATTAACTCTGAATCAAAAATGTTAATGTTGGAAAACTATTCATACACAAAGGTAAAAATATGATTTATAGACAACGCTAATCAATCTTCAATATATATGAAAGTCAAAAAGCAATTAAAATCCTTTTAATATATAAGTAGTTGAAAAGCTTGCTTCAGTTATAGAGCAATGTGTACATTTGCCTACAAAAATTTATGAATTACACCATCAATTCTTGATATGGAGTAATATCTAGGACATATTATAATTAGAGGGGAGATGATAAGGTACTTTGTCTAAAGAAGGGGGTAGGGAATATATGCATGCATATACACATATAGATAATATATATAATTTTTAATACAATAGTAGTATGTGTATTTTATAAATGTGTACTATCAGTTTAGTTCAGTTCAGTCACTCAGTTGTTTCCAGCTCTTCAAACCCATGACTTCAGCATGCCAGGTTTCCCTGCACATCACCAATTCCTGAAACTTGCTCAAACTCATGTCCATCAAGTCACTGATGCCAACCAACCATCTCATACTCTGTTGTCCCCTTTTCCTCCAGCCTTCAATCTTTCCCAGCATCAGAGTCTTTCCAATGAGTCAGTACTTCACATATAATCAAAATCATATTTTGTAAAATTTATATGTAAGATGCAGATATTGTATATATATTGCTTTTATTAAAAAAGAGTAGAAAAGAAATATAAGAAGGAAAAAAAGTAACTGCAAGTAAAAAAGTAGCTGCAAGTAATTTTCTATAGGAAAAGTAGAATTTGTATCTCTTGTGTGAAAAGAAATATTCACATTTATATGGAATATGGAATATGGAGATAGAAATGAGATGTGATGGAAGTGAGACATGCAGATTTTTTCTTATGTGCTCTTCACTTTGAAGTTACGTAAGTCCTGTCTACCAATAATTATATCTATAAGAAAAATTTAATTGCCCCAAAGTTAAATCAAGCTGATATAAATTATCTTAACTCTGTATTCAGCTATGGAATGATCATACATAAAAAGAAAAATTTGTATTGATTTTAAGACCAGGTAGTGACTAAATGGGCTTCCCTTGTGGCTCAGCTTGTAAAGAATCCTACTGCAATGGGAGAGACCTGGGTTTCATCTTTGGGTTGGGAAGATCTCCTGGAGAAGGGAAAGGCTACCCACGCTAGTGTTCTGGCCTGGAGAATTACATGAACTGTATAATCCATGGGGTCGCAAAGACTCAGATACAATAGAGTGGCTTCCACTTCCAGTGACTAAATGTCCCTAATGAGACTTATTCTAAAAACAAAAAAAGTCTCACAAATATTAAATTTCATTTAATTATTTTAGCTTTGTAATATTGCTATTATTATTTCAAAATTACTATATGTAATTATTAAGATGAAGAAGATAAGCAATTTTGTCAATATTCTTAAGGAATTAAATGTATAACAAATTGGACACAAATATATAATAATAACTACAGTTAAGTGATAATAGTGAAAATACTCTTAAACACAAATAAGTAGTATGTCCTAGTTCTGTCTATTAAAAAAGGTCCAAAGAGTTTTATTCTTTTATAATAAAATGACTCAAGTGACATAATGATTGATTAGAACATATAGACACTATTTATATTGTGACTAGAACAAAATGGCAAAAGGAAAAATTTTCAAGCAATCAGAAAATTTGAAATAGGTGCCTACTATTAAGTATTGTTAATGGAATGCAGCATGGTGTTTACATTAAAAATAACAAGTTTTCTATGTAAAGGATCATGTCATCTGCAAACAGTAAACATTTTACCTCTTCTTTTCCAATCTGGAATCCTTTTATTTCTTTTTCTGCTCTGATTGCTGTGGCCAAAACTTCCAGGACTATATTGAATAGTAGTGGTGAAAGTGGGCACCCTTGGCTTGTTCCTGACTTTAGGGGAAATGCTTTTAGTTTTTCACCATTGAGGATAATGTATGCTGTGGGTTTGTCATATACAACTTTTATTATGTTGAGGTACGTTCCTTCTATTCCTGCTTTCTGGAGAGTTTTTATCATAAACGGATGTTGGATTTTGTCAAAGGCCTTCTCTGCATCTGTTGAGATAATCATATGACTTTTATTTTTCAATTTATTAATGTGGTGAATGACATTGATTGATTTGCGGATATTGAGGAATCCTTGCATCCCTGGGATAAAGCCCACTTGGTCATGGTGTATGATCTTTCTAATGTGTTGTTGGATTCTGATTGCTAGAATTTTGTTAAGAATTTTTGCATCTATGTTTATCAGTGACATTGGCCTGTAGTGTTTTGTGTGTGTGTGTGTGTGTGTGTGTGTGTGTGTGTTTATGGCGTCCTTCTCAGGTTTTGGTATTAGGGTGATGGTGGCCTCATGAATGAGTTTGGAAGTTTACCTTCCTCTGAAATTTTCTGGAAAAGTTTCAATAAAATAGGTGTTAGTTCTTCTCGAAATTTTTGGTAGAATTCAGTTGTGAAGCCGTCTCAGCCTGGGCTTTTGTTTGCTGGAAGATTTCTGATTACAGTTTCAATTTCCATGCTTGTGATGGGTCTCTTAAGAAATTCTATTTCTTCCTGGTTCAATTTTGGAAAGTTGTACTTTTCTAAAAATTTGTCCATTTCTTCCAAGTTGTCCATTTTATTGGCATATAATTGCTGATAGTAGTCTCTTATGATTCTTTGTATTTCTGTGTTGTCTGACGTGATCTCTCCATTTTCATTTCTAACTTTATTGATTTGATTTTTTTCTCTTTGTTTCTTGATGAGTCTGGCTAATGATTTGTCAATTTTATTTATCCTTTCAAAGAACCAGCTTTTTGCTTTGTTGATTTTTGCTATGGTCTCTTTTGTTTCTTTTGCATTTATTTCTGCCCTAATTTTTAATATTTCTTTCCTTCCACTAACTCTAGGGTTCTCTATTTCTTCATTTTGTAGTTGCTTTAGGTGTAGAGTTAGATTATTTATGTGACCTTTTTCTTGTTTCTTGAGGTATGCTTGTATTGCTATGAAGTTTCGTCTTAGCACTGCTTTTATAGTGTCCCACAGGTTTTGTGTAGTTGTGTCTTCATTTTCATTCATTTCTATGCATATTTTGATTTCTTTTTTGTTTTCTTCTGATCCTATACATAGATAATCCTAAAGACATGACCAGAAAACTACTAGAGATAATCAGTGAATATAGTAAAGTTGCAGGATATAAAATCAACACTCAGAAATCCCTTGCATTCCTATATAGCATTACTTTGCTACCATGTGAAATGAGTGCAATTGTGTGGTAGTTTGAATATTTTTTAGCGTTGCCTTTATTTGGGGTTGGAATGAAAGCTGGGCCTTTCCAGTCCTGTGGCCACTACTGAGTTTTCCAAATTTCCGGGCATACTGAGTGCAGAATTATAACAGCATCATCTTGTAAAATTTGAAATAGCTCAATGGGAATTCCCTCACCTCCACTAGCTTTTTTTGTAGTGATGCTTTCTAAGGCCCACTTGACTTTGTACTCCAGGATGCCTGGCTCTAGGTGAGTGATCACACCATCATGAATATCCGGGACACTAAGATCTTTTTTGTATAGTTCTTCAGCATATTCTTGCCACCTCTTCTTAATATCTTCTGCTTCTGTTAGGTACATACTGTTCTTATCCTTTATTATACCCAGCTTTGCATTAAATGTTCCCTTGGTATCCCTAATTTTCTTAATGAGATCTCTAGTCTTTCCCATTCTATTGCTTTCCACTATTTCTTTACATTGTTCGCTTAGTAAGGCTTTTTTGTCTCTCCCTGATGTTCTCTGGAACTCTGAATTCAGATGGGCATGTCTTCTCTTTATCCTTTGACTTTTTCATCTTTTCTCAGCTAATTGTAAGGTCTCATCAGACAGCTACTTTGTGCTTTTGCATTTCTTTTTCTTGGGGATGGTTTTAATCTCTGCCTCCTATATAATGTTATGAACCTCTGTCCATAGTTCTTCATACCCTCTGTGTATCAGATCTAATCCCTTGAATCTGTCACTTCGACTGTATAGTCATAAATGACTTAATTTATGTCATACCTGAATGACCTAGTTGTGTTCCCTACTTTCTTCTATTTAAGACTGAATTTTGCAATGAGGAATTTGAAACAAGATCCAAGTTCTTGTTCACAGAGCTGAAGAATGAACTCACAAAGAAGCAAATACTCAAGACAGTAAGCAAATAGGATTTATTAGAGAAGGGAGATACAAAAGTATCAGCACAGACACTCAGATGGGGTAAAAGTCGCCCAGAAAATGAAGGTTTTAGCAGTTTTATATCTTTACCAGTGTTATTCTTTACATTTTTGGCTGGATTCTGTTCTTTTTCTTTTTCTTTTTTTTTGGATTCTGTTCTTAAATCATATTGTTTCTAACCAATCTGTCAAAATGCTAAATTTAACATCTTTATAGCTTCTCTTGATCCTTAGATTAAGTCCTCACCGTTATTCATGCTTTCTGGCCATTTCACAATGGATCAATTTTATGAGCTTAAGATTGATGATCACCAGTTATTTTTCCTTCAGGCATATGGAACAGAAGTTCTGCCTTCCCTGTATCTGAGTGCTCATAATGTATCAAACCAAGGACACATTCCAGGAAATGTACAAATGGGTATAACTTTAGGCCAATGGAGCTAGATATTTATTAAAAACAAGATCAAGATTTCAGTGTTCTACACTGACTGTCTAGTAATTTCTACCTCAAATTCATAATCTGAACCACATTTAGCTCCTGGTCTTGTTTTGCTGACTGTATAGAACTTCTCCATCTTTGGCTACAAAGAATATAATTAATCTGATTTTGGTATTAACTGTGTGGTGATGTCCAGGTATAGAGTCATCACTTGTATTGTTAGAAGAGGGTGTTTGCTATGATCAGTGCTTTCCCCTGGCAAGACTCTTTTAGCCTTTGTCCTACTTCATTTTGCACTCCAAGGCCAATCTTGCCTTTTACTCCAGGTATATCTTAACTTTCTACTTTGTCATTCCAATCCTCATGATGAAAAGTACATCATTTTTTTTTTCATGATAGATTTAGAAGGTCTTGTAGGTCTTCATAGAATCATTTAACTTCATTGACTGTCTAGTAATTTCTACCTCAAATTCATAATCTGAACCACATTTAGCTCCTGGTCTTGTTTTGCTGACTGTATAGAACTTCTCCATCTTTGGCTACAAAGAATATAATTAATCTGATTTTGGTATTAACTGTGTGGTGATGTCCAGGTATAGAGTCATCACTTGTATTGTTAGAAGAGGGTGTTTGCTATGATCAGTGCTTTCCCCTGGCAAGACTCTTTTAGCCTTTGTCCTACTTCATTTTGCACTCCAAGGCCAATCTTGCCTTTTACTCCAGGTATATCTTAACTTTCTACTTTGTCATTCCAATCCTCATGATGAAAAGTACATCATTTTTTTTTTCATGATAGATTTAGAAGGTCTTGTAGGTCTTCATAGAATCATTTAACTTCATCTTCCCTGGTGGCTCAGAGGTTAAAGCGTCTGCCTATGATGAGGGAGACCTGGGTTCGATTCCTGGGTAGGGAAGATCCCCTGGAGAAGAAAATGGCAACCCACTCCAGTACTCCTGCCTGGAGAATCCCATGGATGGAAGAGCCTGGTGGGCTACAGTCTATGGGATTGCAAAGAGTCAGACACGACTGAGTGACTTCACTTCACTTTGGCATTAGTGTTTGGGACATAGTCTTGAATTACTGTGATATTGAATGATTTCCCTTGTAAATGAACCGAGATCATTCTGTCATTTTTGAGATTACACCCAAGTACTGAATTTTGGACTCTCTTGTCAACTATGAGGTATACTCGACTTCTTCTAAGAGATTCTTTCCCACAGTAGTAGATATAGTGGTCATCTGAATTAAACTCGCCCATTTCCTGTACATCTCAGTTTACTGATTCTTAAAATGTCAGTGTTCACCCTTGACATCTTATTTGACTGCTTCCAATTTACCTTGAGTCAAGGATCTAACATTCCAGATTTCTATGCAGTAATGTTCTTTATAGCATTGGACTTTACTTTTACCACTAGACGCATCCACTATTGGGCATTGTATCCCCTTTGGCTCATCCTCTTCATGCTCTCTGGAGTTATTTCTCAGCTCTTCTCCAGTAGCATATCAAACACCTACCATTCCGGTGATTCATATTTCAGCATTGTATAATTTTTCCTTTTCATATTATCCATGGAGTTCTCAAGGCAAGAATGCTGAAGGGGGTTGCCATTCTCTTCTCCAGTGGACCACATTTTGTCAGAACTCTCCACCATGACCTGTCTATCTTGGGTGGCCCTATAGGGCATGACTCACAGTTTCATTGCTAGGTAAAATTGTAGACTTTTTGATCCATTTGGTGAGTTTTCTGTGATTTTGGCTTTCATTCTGCCTGCCTTCTGATGGTGGAGAAGGAAATGTCAACCCACATCAGTACTCTTGCTTGGAAACTCCTCCTATGGATGGAGGAGCCTGGTAGGCTACAGTCTGTGGGGTCGTGACGAGTCGGACATGACTGAACGACTTCACTTTCACTCCACTTTCATGCATTGGAGAAGGAAATGTAAACCCACTCCATTATTCTTGCCTGGAGAATCCCAGGGACAGAGCAGCCTAGGGGGGTGCCATCTATGGGGTCGCACAGAGTCAAACAGGACTAAAGTGACTTAACAGCAGCAGCAGCAGCTCTCTGACGGATGAGGATACGAGGCTTGTGCAAGCTTCTTGAAAATATCACCTGACTGTGGGGAGAATCCGGTCTTTTTCTCCTGGGCAAGGCCATGCTTGTAAGCCTTTAATCCAATTTTCTGCTAATGGATGGGGCTGTATTCCCTCCCAGTAGTTTGTCCTCAGGGCAAACTATGGTAAGGACAATGGCAATAAGGACATATGCCAGTACTCTAGGCCTCTGGGGCTGCTGCAGTAAGTGTCCGTGACCCCACAAAAGTCACTGTCGACTCACACCTCTGCCAGAGATTCACAAGCACAATCAAGTCTAGCTCAGTCTCATGTAGGGTCACCGTTCCTTTCTCCTGGGTCCTGGTTCACACAAGATTTTATTTGTGCCCTCCAATAGACTCTGTTTCCCCAGTTCTGTGGAATTTCTTTATTCAAATCCTGCTGACATTCAAAGTCAGATTCCCCAGGGATCTCAGTCCCTTTACTGGATATCCAGACTGAGAAGTGTTGTGGGGCCTAGAACTTTCCCACCAGTGTGAGGACTTTTTGTTATACTTGTTTTCCAGTTTGTGAGTCACTTTCTTGCAGCTATATAGCAGAGTTAATGGCATCCACCCTCATGAGGACTTATACAGCATGCTGTGCCTCCTATGACTGCAGTAGCCAGAGGTTCTGTCTCCATGGTAGGCCACTGCTAACCCATGCCCACACAAGAGACCCTCAAATGCTCAAATTTAGGTCTGGCTCATTCTCTTGTGGAAGTCACTACTCCTTTCCATTGGTCTTTGTGCTCACAAGGTTTTGTTTGTGCCCTTCAAGTGTCTCTGGCAGGCATGAGGTTTGATTTTTAAAGTACTGTGCCACCCCTACACACTTGCTGTGCCTTCTCCTTTGCCCTTCATCATCTAGTATCTTTTTATTTGTGTATTCCAACATTCTCCTGTCAAAGGTTGCTCAGGAGCTAGTTGCAATTTGGATGTTCTCACAGCAGAAGATGTATGCACCCCCTTCTATACTAGTGATCCATCAGTTCAGTATAGTTGTTCACTCATGTACAACTCTTTGTGACCCCATGGACTGCAGCTCGCAAAGCTTCCCTGTCCATTATCAACTCCCAGAACTTGCTCAGGCTCATGTCCATTGAGTTGACGATGTCATCCAATCTTCTCATCCTCTGTTTTCCCCTTTTTCTCCCACCTTCAATTTTTCCCAGCATCAGAATATTTTCCATTGATTCAGTTTTTTGCATCAGGTGGCCAACGAACTGGAGTTTCAGCTTCAGCATCGGTCCTTCCAATGAATACTTGAACTTATTTTCTTTAGGATTGACTGGTTTGATACCTTACAGTACAAAGGACTCTCAAGAGTCTTCTCCAACACCACAGTACAAAAGCATAAATTTTTCAGTGTTCAGCTTTCTTTATAGTCCAACTCACAAATCCATACATGACTACTGAAAAAACAATAGCTTTGACTAGCTTTGACTAGACAGATCTTTG
This sequence comes from Madoqua kirkii, assembly GCA_006408675.1. NCBI lineage: Eukaryota > Metazoa > Chordata > Mammalia > Artiodactyla > Bovidae > Madoqua > Madoqua kirkii. The sequence goes on from SJYC01113559.1 coordinate 19,363, forward strand.
TTGACAAAGTAATGTTTCTGCTTTTTAATATGCTGTCTAGGTTGGTCATAGCTTTGCTTCCAAGGAGCAAGTTTTTTTATTTTATTTTTTTTTAATTTCATGACTGCAGTTACCAACTTCAGTGATTTTGGAGCCCCACAAAATAAAGTTTCTCACTGTTTCCATTGTTTCTCCCTCTATTTGCCATGAAGTGATGGCTGGATGCCATGATCTTCATTTTTGGAATGTTGAGTTTTAAGGCAGCATTTTCACTCTGTTCTTTCACTTTCATCAAGAGGCTCTTTAGCTCTGAATTTTCTGACATAAGGGTGCTGTCAACTGCATATCTGAGGTTATTGATATTTCTCTATGCAATCTTCATTTCAATTTGAGCTTCATCCAGCCTGGCATTTCACATGACATACTCTGCATACAAGATGCTCAACATCACTCATTATCAGAGAAATGCAAATCAAGACCACAATAAGGTATCACTTCACACCAATCAGAATGGCTGCAATACAAAAATCTACAAGCAATAAATGCTGGAGAGGATGTGGAGAAAAGGAAACTCTCTTACACTGTTGGTGGGAATGCAAACTAGTACAGCCATTATGGAAAACAGTGTGGAGATTCCTTAAAAAATTGCAAATAGAACTGCCTCATGGCCCAGCAATCCCACTGCTGGGCATACACACCGAGGAAACAAGAATTGAAAGAGACACATGTACTCCAGCCAGTGTTCATTGCAGCATTGTTTATAATCGCCAGGACATGGAAACAACCCAGATGTCCATCAGCAGATGAATGGATAAGAAAGCAGTGGTACATATGCACAATAAAGTATTACTCAGCCCTCAAAAAGAATAAGTTTGACACAGTTCTAATGAGATGGATGAAACTGGAGCCGATTATACAGAATGAAGTAAGCCAGAAAGAAAAACACCAATACAGTATACTGACACATATATATGGAATTTAGAAAGATAGTAATGATGACCCCGTAAGAGACACAGAGGTATAGAACGGACTTTTGGTTTCTGAGGGAGAGGGAGAGGGTGGGATGATCTGGGAGAATGGCACTGAAACATGTATATAATCATATAAGAAATGAAGCGCCAGTCTATGTTCAATACAGGATACAGGATGCTTGGGGCTGGTGTACGGGATGATCCGGGGAGATGGGGGGGAGGGAAGGGAGGTGGGAGGGGGCTTCAGCATGGGGAGATTGTGTACATCTGTGGCTGATACATGTCAATGTATGGCAAAACCAATACAGTACTGTAAAATATAATAAAGTATTAAATAAATAAATAAATAAAAGTTAGCTAAGCAGGGTGACAATACTTAGCCTTGATATCTCCTCTCCCAATTTGGAACCTGTCCATTGTTCCATATCCAGATCTAACTGTTCATTCTCGACCTACATGCAGATTTCTCTGGAGGCAGATTAGGTGGTCTGGTATTCTCATCTCTTAAAGAATTTTCCACAGTTTTATATCATCCACACAGTCAAAGGTTTTGGCAGTGCCTGATGATCTCTGGTGATCCTTGGTGGCTCATAAATATATGGCTTAAAAGTTAAAATCTTTCCATTTAAGACAATATGGATGGGCCAAGTGGGTATTAATGCTAAATAAAATGTCAAGCACAGAAAGACAAATGCTGCATAATTTCACTTATATATGGAATCTAGAAAAAAAGACAAATTAACAAACACAAGTACACAAATATACCATGGTTAATCCAGAGGAAAAACGGATGATTGCCTTAAGGCAGGCAGAGGAATAGGTTGGGGAGGTTGAGGAACAAAGCTTCACTCACAAAATAAGCAACAGCTTTGAAATGCACAGTGCGTGGAATATAGTTAATAATTATATAATATATCTGTAATTATTAATATCTCTGTATGGATACAGGTACTAACTAGACTTATAATGGTGGCTTTTGCAAAATGTATAGAAATGTCAAATCACTATATTGTGTATCAGAAACTAACATAGTAGTATAGCCCAACTCTACTTTAAAAAAATTTTTTTCATAGGATAAAGATCAGATTTGTGGTTA
>SJYC01113562.1:0-23656 GCA_006408675.1 Madoqua kirkii
TTTATTTTCATTAAGATTACTTCCAAATAAATCTTTTTAGAAATCAATAGATTTTAAATTTTTCATGAGGTTAGTCTAATTCTCAAATGATTTATTATCAATCAGAAAAGTATGAAGTTCTGCCCTACAAAAGGTCATATTTAGATTTGAATAAGGCTATAAAGAAAACTGAGCACCAAAGAATTGATGCTTTTGAACTGTGGTGTTGGAGAAGACTCTTGAGAGTCCCTTGGACTGCAAGGAGATCCAACTAGTCCATTCTAAAGGTGATCAAACCTGAGTATTCATTGGAAGGACTGATGCTAAAGCTGAAACACCAATACTTTGGCCAACTAATGCAAAGAACTGACTCAACTGGAAGAGACTCTGATGCTGGGAAAGATTGAAGGTGGGAGAAAAGACGATAACAGGATGAGATGGTTGGATGGCATCACCGATTCAATGGACATAATTTTGAGTAGGCTCCAGGAACTGATGATGGACTGGGAAGCTTGGCGTGCTGCAGTCCATGGGGTCACAAAGAGTTGGGCATGACTTAGTGAATGAACTGAACTAAACTGAAAAGAAAGTAAACAGCAGTAGCCTGTTCCATAAATGAAAAATCTTACATTGGTTTGAGATATAACAGGAGTAACCTTCAACCACCCAATAACCCTCTGACAGGAGAAACTGTCAGGAGTTAAGCAGGAAGCAGCTTAGCTACATCATGACCCATCTTCCTCACTCCATTCCTCCTGATTCCTGTCTTATAAAGGAGTTTGGAGAGAATCCAAAAGTAAGGTTGGTTTAACCTTGTAAAAATATGGAAGCATGGCTCAGAACCCTAAAGTATTAAGTTACTGAGCCCAATCAATGAGTCATCAGGAAGGGCTCTCGCTACACTGCAGGAAGAAGTTTAAGAAAATGAGGAGGAAATGTAAGTAAAGGTCTCCAAGGCTAGAAATAGTGATGGGTTACAATTCTAAAGGATATTTTTGTTTGTTTAAACATAATCAGTTCAGTTCAGTCGCTCAGTCGTGTCCAACTCTTTGCGACCCCATAAACTGCAGCATGCCAGGCCTCCCTGTCCATCACCAACTCCCAGAGTACACTCAGATTCACGTCCATTGAGTCAAGTGATGCCATCCAGCCATCTCATCCTCTGTTGTCCCCTTCTCCTCCTGCCCCCAATCCCTCCCAGAATCAAAGTCTTTTCCAATGAGTCAACTCTTCGCATGAGGTGGCCAAAGTACTGGAGTTTCAGCTTCAGCATCATTCCTTCCAAAGAAATCCCAGGGTTGATCTCCTTCAGAATGGACTGGCTGGATCTCCCTGCAGTCCAACGGACTCTCAAAAGTCTTCTCCAACACCACAGTTCAAACACATCAATTCTTCGGCGCTCAGCTTCTTCACAGTCCAACTCTCACATCCATACATGACCACAGGAAAAACCATAGCCTTGACTAGACTGACCTTAGTCGGCAGAGTAATGTCTCTGCTTTTGAATATGCTAATAAATGTAATAGCATTTAGAAATTACTGGCACATGAGAAACATTAAGTCACTAACATCTTCGTACAGGTTTTTACATTATTTTATGTACCAGGACTATCCTCATATCCTTATTTTACAAAAATATTTAAGCAGAGAAACTGAAGTTCAGCTGCATGAAATGTGGCTAACATTCACAGCCTTGTTTTCTAATTTAACCCTTACAATACAGCTGCTATAACCCCTGAGAATTATTTAAATCCAAAAATAGAAATAAAATCATGACTGAGACTAAATCCTTGGCACAGACAAATTAATTCACTTGATTTTGAAGAGTGGTGTAAAGAAAGATGATCAGCCTTCCAGGGTCATGGCCCTAACTATTACATGTTAAGGAAGTGCAATGTTATTCCTATGTGTGTGCTTCATGTCTAATGCTCTAGAAGACATTCCCCTACTGCAATCTGAAACTTGGGTGATTTCTCCACACAGCTTCAGAGGCGTCCCTAAGATAAACTTAGGAAAAATAAGCAAGTCAGATCAGCCACCTTCCCCATGCTAAAAAAAAGCACTACTGTTCTGTGAACTACTTATGCTATGGGCTTAAAGCGCAGTTTATGGCTGAAATGGGACATTTTCAATGAATTCTACAGGGGAGGCTAGTTCTTCTCTGGCTTCTTTGCCAGGTGATTCAGTGAATCTTTTTGCTAGATGACTCACTCTACCATTCCATTTCTTTCAACATTAAAATTCTATATTGTGAAGTTGATTTTAAGGGAAATTAATTTTCCCTACTACGAAATTTCCCCATGCCTCACAATGGAAAGTTATGCTTCAGTATACATGTGCTATTATGCTACTTTTTCTTTTCCTCTGCCTTCTGTGATATTAGTTTAAATATTTTATATATAGTGCAATTTAGAAAAATCTTTCACTTTTGTTAGAGTATCAAGGTATCGTGAATTGTCAACTCAAGACAAGAGTCCTTGCCACTAATTTTGGGAGACTTAAAATGCCAAAGTCACTTTTTAGTGGAGATGATGGGAGTGGAGTTATTAAGAGGTCACTCAACCAGAAAGTGCCAGTGAAAGGGTAGGAAACAATAAAGGTGGTCAGGATTAACTGTAACTCCAGTACACAGGTAGCTCCAGCAGTTTCTGCTTAGCTGTACCTTCCCCACCCCTACTCTGAGAGAGGCCTCTGACAGCTATATTTATATTATATTCCAATTGAAAAATACATATTTATAAAATAGAATTTAAGAAATTTTGGTGATAGAGACAAATTCCAGGGTTTACCAGATTATGAATCAGGTTTAGGAGGTTGCACTGCCAAGGAATACAGGAAAAGTGGATAGCCAGTGGGGAGAAAGGCATGACGAGAAAGAAGGGAAATTAAGGAAGAAGTTCAGAAATTACCTGTGGCCTTCCAGTTCCAGGCTCTAAAACCTGGTTTTTGCCCTCCTTCATGAGAAATCCTCATAAACTTTCAATACTTCTCCTTTACTTGCTAAAGGTAGTCTGAGTGGGTTTTATATTGTACCCAAAAGGAACTTTCTCCAATTATCTAGCATGATAGCCTGCTACATCAGAAAAGGTAATGGCAACCTACTCCAGTACTGTTGCCTGGAAAATTCCATGGATGGAGGAGCCTGGTGGGCTGCAGTCCATGGGGTCACTAAGAGTCGGGCACGACTGAGCGACTTCACTTTCACTTTTCACTTTCATGCATTGGAGAAGGAAATGGCAACCCACTCCAGTGTTCTTGCTTGGAGAATCCCAGGGACGGGGGAGCCTGGTGGGCTGCCGTCTGTGGGGTTGCAGAGTCAGACATGACTGAAGTGACACAGCAGCAGCAGCCTGCTACATGTAGTAGATGTCAGCTGGCCTCTGGATTCACTTTTCACTTTCATGCATTGGAGAAGGAAATGGCAACCCACTCCAGTGTTCTTGCTTGGAGAATCCCAGGGACGGGGGAGCCTGGTGGGCTGCCGTCTGTGGGGTTGCAGAGTCAGACATGACTGAAGTGACACAGCAGCAGCAGCCTGCTACATGTAGTAGATGTCAGCTGGCCTCTGGGCTGGGGTGACAAGAGGGGAGCAGCAAAGACCTGCAGTGTGTTCACACTGGCAAGAGTGCCAAGGTGATGGCAGACATCTATTTTTTTTAATGCAATCGCAAACCTCTCTAAGGTACTTCACAAGGCTTTAACCAACATAGTTGAAAATACGCTATACTGTTTCATGGTGAAAGTTAAAACAACTTTCATCAATCCTTGGAGTTTCCAGTGAAAATAAAACTGTTGTTTCTCCTACTTTTCAGTATCTGCTTTTAACTCATCATATGCAAAATGTAAGAAACAGAATATTATAGTCTACTTAACTGTACTTCTACCAGAAAGTTTTACAATTAGATCACATACAGTACCACTCTGAATCTAAGATGTGGGGCTTTTTTCCCTTTCTCCTAGAAAGGAATTTTTCACAACTAACACAAACAGCACAGCTTCATTTTAAAAATAGGAATTATAATATCAGGTATATTAAAAAGTAAGTTAAAATCATTGAGTGTTTAAAACAATTCATTATTTTACTAATATCTCTGAAGGTATCTATATTATGTACAGTGGGAAAAGTCCATAAATCTCATTACATATGGATGGAAATACATATTTTAACAGTCTTTCTGAAAATATTTTATACTCCATACATTTAATAGTAAAGTTTACAGAATAACTGGTATATAATTCAAAATTAGTCTTGATGTATCTATTTGATATTATAAATAAAACTACTAATGTCTTCTTAAATGATACTGAAATACTTTCCAAGAATCAGAGACATACTCACAACAATAGTGTGCACAAAAATGAACACATACGTACTAGAACAATGATGCGGTCATCATTATATCAACCAACTAGGCTGCTACTTCCATTTTATGCTGATATGGACCATGTGTTAATCACTAAGTATGATGTTATTAAATTTTTAAAAATAAGATATAAATCTGATCCTCAAAAAGCCATTTTGAAGATGGAACTTAGCTACAGCCAAGGATTTGAGCTAGGAATCCATTCAAATGAATCTTCTAATTTTCAGATACTTTGAGGTAAGTTGCTATTACAGAGGCTTCCCTGGTAGCTCAGACAGTGAAGAATCTGCCTGTAATGCAGAGACCTGAGTTTGATCTCTGGGTTGGGAAGATCCCCTGGAGAAGGAAACAGCTACTCACTACTCTGGTAGTCCATGGGGTTGCACATATTCCTATTTATTTGAAACTATGAGGAGGTCATAGCAAACACTCTCTTCCTACAGATGGACATCACCAGATGGTCAATACCAAAATCAGATCGATTATATTCTTTGCAGCTGAAGATGGAGAAGCTCTATACAGTCAGCAAAAATAAGACCAGGAGCTGACTGTGACTCATATCATGAACTCCTTATTGCAAAATTCAAACTAAATTGAAGAAAGTAGGAAAACCACTAGACCATTCAGGTATGACATAAATCAAATCCCTTATGACTGTACAGTAGAAGTGACAAATAGATTTAAGGGATTACATCTGCTAGTGCCTCAAGAAATATGGACGGAGGTTCACAATACTGTATAAGAGGTGGTGATCAAAATCATCCCTAAGAAGAAGAAATGGAAAGAGGCAAAATGGTTGTCTGAGGAGGCCTTACAAATAGTTGAGAAAAGAAGAGAAATGAAAGGCAAAGGAGAAAAGGAAAGATCTGAATGCAGAGTTCCAAAGAATAGCAAAGAGAGATAAGAAAGCCTTCCTAAGTGATCAATGCAAAGAAATAGAGGAAAACAACAGAATGGAAAGACTCTAGATCTCTTTAAAAAAATGAGAGATATCAAGGTAACATTTCATGCAAAGAATGGCACAATTAAGGACAGAAATGGTATGGACCTAACAGAATCAGAAGAAGAAGAGGTAGCAAGAATACATGGAAGAACTGTACAAAAAAGATCTTCATGACCTAGATAAGTACAATGATGTGATCATTCAACTAGAGCCAGACATCCTGGAATGAAAAATCAAGTGGGCCTGAGGAAGCATCACTTCGAACAAAGCTAGTGGAGGTGATGGAATTCCAGTCGAGCTATTTCAAATACTGAAAGATGGTGCTGTGAAAGTGCTGAATTCAATATGCCAACAAATTTGAAAACTCAGCAGTGACCTCAGGACTGGAAAAAGTCAGTTTTCATTCCAATCCCAAAGAAAGGCAAAATTGCACTCATCTCATAGGCTAGCAAAGTAATGCTCAAAATTCTCCAAGCAAGGCTCCAACAGTATGTAAACTGAGAACTTGCAGATGTTCAAGCTGTATTTAGAAAAGGCAGAGGAACAAGAGATCAAACTGCCAACATCCGCTGGATCATGGGAAAAGCAAAGAATTCCAGAAAAACATTCTACTTCTGCTTCATTGACTACGCCAAAGTCTTTGACTGTGTGGATCACAATAAACTGTGGAAAATTCTTTAAAAGATGGGAATAGCAGACCACCTGACCTGCCTCCTGAGAAATCTGTATGCAGGTCAAGAAGCGACAGTTAGAATCAGACATGGAACAACAGATGGGTTCCAAATTGGGAAAGGAGTATGTCAAGTTTGTATATTGTCACCTTGCTTACTTAACTTCTATGCAGAGTACATAATGTCAAATGCCAGGCTGGATGAAGCACAAGCAGGAATCAAGACTACTGGGAGAAATATCAATAATGTCAGACATGCAGATGACACCACCCTTATGGCAGAAAGCAAAAAGGAACTAAAGAGCTTTTTGATGAAAGTGAAAGAGGACAGTGAATAACTTGGCTTAAAATTCAACATTCAAAGAGAAAGATAATGGCATCTGGTCCCACCACTTCAAGGCAAACAGATGGGTAAACAGTGGAAACAATGACAGACTTAATTTTCTTGGGCTCCAAAATTACTGCAGATGGTGACTGCAGACATGAAATTAAAATTAAAAGACACTTGTTCCTTGGAAGAAAAGCTATGACCAATTAGAAAGCAGAGACATTACTTTGCCAACAAAGGTCCATCTAGTCAAGGTTATGGTTTTTCCAGTAGTCATGTACAGATGTGAGAGTTAGACCATAAAAAAAGCTGACTGCCAAAGAACCCACGCTTTTGAATTGTGGTTTGAAAAAGACTCTTGAAGAGTCTCTTGGACTGCAAGGAGATCAAACCAGTTAATCGTAAAAGAAATCCATCCTGAACATTCATTGGAAGGATTGATTCTGAAGCTGAATCTCCAATACTTTGGCCATCTGATGTGAAGAACAGACTCATTAGAAATGACCCTGATGCTGGGAAAGATTGAAGGCAGGAGGAGAAGGGGACGACAGAGGATGAGATGGTTGAATGGCATCACTGACTCAATGGACAGTAGTCTGAGCAAGCTCCAGGATGTGGCGATGGACAGGGAAGCCTGGTGTGCCACAGTCCATAGGGTTGCAGAGTAGGAAACGTCAGCGACTGAACTGAACTGATGAAGATAAAAATGAAAGCACTATAACTGTACTTTCAAATTAATAATGTTTTTTTAGCTGACAAAATCACTAAAATAGGAGTGATCAGTATATTTTAGGTAAGAACAACAGGATAAAATAGAAATTAAATCTTTGTTTGGATTAGTGCATTGAATACTTAATTGCTTCAGATAAAATAATGGTAAAAGGCTGGCCACCTCACCACAAGAGCCAAAAGAAACAGCAGGCTGCGGTTTCCCCTTTATCCTTACTTCATTCAAGATTATCATGTGCTCGCGTAGATACAACACAGACAGAACATTTTCATATAAACATACCCAAGAAAAATCCATTTAACTATTTCTTTCCTCACACATATTTTCAGTGTCCTCTGTCAACAAAAAGCATAAACATCAAAATGTGGCTTCACTCTCTGAGGGTTCAGTGTGCATACTTCATGTTATAGTAATTAGTAGGCCAGAAATTATTTTTGATGGTTGGGACTTGATTTCCTGAGAAAACACAGAATCACCTGCGAAAATTAACTGCTAAAATCGTCTATTGTTAAAAAGGACTGCTTACATGCTTTCAGAGGTACCATAATCCCGAAATCTAACTCTGTTATACACCTCCTTATTTCTTAGTTTTGCTCTTTCTATTTATTGTGAACTTTCTTATTCACAGAAGTCATCATCCTATTGGCTTCCAAGATCTGACTCAAATAAATTCTTTAATAAAATCTGAGCTACTAAAATATTCTTATCTTTTACCAAAAACACCACCCACAATTCATTTTCAGGATTTTATCTGCTCTCATACGCCACCTGCATTTCCTTGGCTGCTTCTCTAACTTATTCAACATTCTGTTCAAGGTATATTTCACAAAACTTTTCCAGGGCCCACAAGGGTCCTACAACTGGTCACCTCATGATACAGAGGGCAATCTCTGGAAAACAGAACCTGGCAAACAAACTGTGCTTTCCAGACTGCCAAGAGTAGTCAGTCCACCACAGCCCACATAGAAGGTATCCCCAGCGCATGTAACTCTGGTTTCCTAGAGCATATAAAGAAAAGCGTACTGCCAGGACCAACAGGATGTCTCCTACAAAAGGTCATTTCTTCAAGGTCAGAAAATATAATCAACCTACCAGATATATAGAAACAAAAACACCAGTTATTCAAAATGAGGCAACAGAGGAACATGTTACAAATGAAGGAACAAGATAAAATCCCAGAAGAACCACGAAGTGAAGTGGAGACAGGAAATCTACCTGAGAAAGAGTACAAGGTAACAGTTGCAAAAGTGATCAAAGAATCAGGGAGAAGAATGAATGAACCAAGTGAGAAACTAGAAGCTTCTAAGAGAAACTATTAAGAACTAAACACAGATGAATACCACAACTGAAAGGAAAACTGCACTGAAGGAACAGAAGACAAATGATACAGAAAAGAGATTAGTGAGCTGGAAGACAGAGCAGTGCAAATCACTAGAGCTGAACAGAGACAAAAGGAAACGAAAACAGGACAGCTTAAGATGCCACTGAAACAACATCAAATGTACTGAAATTAATGTTACAGGGGTCCCAAAAGAGAAGAGACAGACAGAAAGAAGCAGGGAACATATTCGTAGACACAGTCTGGGAAAAGAAACAAACATCCAAGCCCAGGAAGCACAGACAATTCTAAACAGGATAAACCACAAAAGGACCACACCAAGACGCACTACAATTAAAATGGAAAAATGGAAAAGAGAATATTAAAAGCAACAAAGGGGAGGGTCAACACAGCTGTGGAGGAGTGGGAGGCACAAACTTCTAGGTATAATACAGCTTTAAGAATGTATTGTACAACACAGAAACAAAAGTAAAGTGAAGTCGCTCAGTCATATCTGACTCTTTGAGACCCCAGGGACTGTAGCCTACCAGGCTTTTCCATCCATGGGGATTTTCCAGGCAAGGGTACCGGAGTGGGTTACCATTTCCTTCTCCAGGGGATCTTCTTGACCCAGGGATCAAACCCAGGTCTCCCACACTGTGGGCAGACGCTTTACCATCTGAGCCACTAGGGAAGCCCTGCACAGCACAGGGAATACAACAAACATTCTGTAATAACTGTAAATGGAAAGTTATCTTTAAAATGTTGTATAGAAGATTAAAAATATTTTTAATAAATTAATTTTTAAAAAACAATAAAATAAAAGCAGCAAGTGAAAGAAACAAGAAAACACACAAGGGAACTCCCACAAGGATATCAGCTAACATTTCAGCTGAAATTCTGCATGCCAGAAGGGAGTGGCATCATATATCTAAAGTAAAAAAGGGAAAAACACACCAAGAATATTCAACCTGAGGAGACTTTCATTCAGATTTCAGGGAGAGATCAAATGTTTCACAGACAAGCAAAAGGGAAGAGTTCAGCACCACCAAACAAGCTTTACAAGAAATGTTAGAAGGATTTCTGTAATCAAAAAAGAATATAGCCCAACTAGGGGGAAGAAACACATCTGAAATGAAAATTACAAATGGAAAAAGCTCATCAATAAGGGCAAATATATACAATAAAGGTAGTAAATCAATTGTGGACAAAGGAAGAAGGAAGGTTTAAAGACAAAAGGAACAATATCACCTATGTCCACAATAAACATTTAAGGGATTCACAAATCAAACATGAAAAATATGGTGTCAAAAACAAGAATCATGAGAAGGAAAGTAAAAATGAAAGGTTGTTAAATGTGCTTGAAATTAAGAGATCAGCAAATTAAAATAATCACATATATAGAGTCTGCTACAGAGAAACTTATGAAGGTGAAGGTGAAGTCGCTCAGTTGTGTCCGACTCTTTGTGACCCCATGGACTGTAGCCTACCAGGCTCCTCTGTCCATGGGATTCTCCAGGCAAGAATACTGGAGTGGGTTGCCATTTCTTCTCCAGGGGATCTTCCTGACCCAGGGATCGAACCCAGGTCTCCCACATTACAGGCAGATGCTTTAACCTCTGAGCCACCAGAGAAACTTATGGTACCCATAAACCAAAGATCTACTAGAGACACACACACAAAGAAAAGAACTCAAAGAGAACACTAAAGACAGTCATCAAATCACAAGAGGAAAGAATAAAAGGAACAAAAAAACTACAAAACAACCCCAAAACAGTGAACAAAATAGCAAAAAGTACATAGATATCAATAATTACTTTAAATGTAAGTGGATAGGGAGGCTGAATGGATACAAAAACAATACCTGTATATATGCTGTGTGTAAGAGATTTATTTCAGACCTAGACACATGCAGTCTGAAAGTGAGATGGAGAAAGGTAACCCACACAAACGGAAATCAAAACAAAGCTGGGGTAGCAATAGCTGTATCAGACAAAATAGACTTTAAACCAAAGACCTAAACAAGGGATAAACAAGGAAAATACATAATAATCAAGGAAACAATCCAAGAGGATATATCAATTGTGTATGTATATGCAGCCAACAAAGCAATACCTAAATACATAAAGCAAGTATTTACAAATATAAAAGGAGAAATGGACAGCAACACAATAGCAGTAGGGTACTTTAGCACTCTATTTACATCAATGGACAGATCCATAGAGACAGAAATCAATAAAGGAAACACTGACCTTAAATGGCACTTTAGATTAGATGAACTTACTGGATATAGATAGAGCATTTCATCCAAAAGAAACAATACACATGCATGTGCACAAGGAACATTCTCCAGGATAGACTAAAGGCAAAGCCACAAAAGAAACCTCAGTAAATTTTAAAAATCTGAAATCATATCAGGCATTCTTTCCCGACCCCCCAACAATGAGACTAGAAATCAACTACAAGAAAAAAATTGCAAAAACACAAACATGTGGAGGCTAGAAAATGTGCTACTGAAAAAGCAATAGATCACTGAAGAAATCAAAGAGGAGATAAGAAAATGCCTAAAGGCAAATGAAAACAAAAATACAATGTCTAAAACCTTTGAGTGAGTGAGTGAAATTGCTCAGTTGTGTTTGACTCTTTGCGACCCCATGGACTGTAGCCTACCAGGTTCCACCATCCATGGGATTTTGCAGGCAAGAATACTGGAGTGGGTTGCCATTTCCTTCTCCAGGAGATCTGTCTGAAGCTCTAAAACCTTTGAGTGAGTGAGTGAAATTGCTCAGTTGTGTTTGACTCTTTGCGACCCCATGGACTGTAGCCTACCAGGTTCCACCATCCATGGGATTTTGCAGGCAAGAATACTGGAGTGGGTTGCCATTTCCTTCTCCAGGAGATCTGTCTGACCCAGGGATTGAACCCAGGTTCCCACATGGTAGGCACTGTAGGCAGACGCTTTACCGTCTAAGCCACCAGGGAAGATCCAAAACCTTTGGGATGCAGCAGAAACAGTTCTAAGAGAGAAGTCTTAATGATACAGCCTGCCTCAAGAAACAAGAAAAATATCAAATAAACAATCTAACTTTAAAGCTAAACAAACTAGAGAAAGAACAAACAAACTCAAAAGTTAGTATTACGACCGTAATCATAAAGATCAGAGCAGAAATAAACAAAAAGACACTTTAAAAAAAAAAGGCAAAGAATCAATCAAACTAAAAACTAGTTCTTTCAAAGGATAAATAAATTTGATAAACCTTTATCCAGATTCCACAAGAAAAAAAAAGGAAGAGGGCCCAAATCAGTAAAATCAGAAATATAAAAGAAGTTAAAAGTGACACCACCCACAAGGCAAAGAAGTGTAAGTAACTACAATGAACAATTAATTATATGCCTCAAAATGGACAATCTAGGAGAAAGGGACAAACTCCTGGAAATGTACAATTCCCTAAGACTGAACCAGGAGGAAAGAGATGAACAGACCAATTATTACAAAATTTGAATCCGTAATTTAAAAAAATTCCAGCAAACTATAAAGTCCAGGATCAAATGGTTTCAGAGAATTCTACCGAACATTCAGAGGGTGAGTTAACACCTGTCCTTCTCAACCTACTCCAAAAGACCACAGAGGAAGGAATGCTTCTAAACTCATCTATGAATTCAGCGTTACCTAGATACCAAAATCAAAAATGTTACAAACAAAAGAAACAGATACTCTTGATGAACATATGAGAGAGTAAAGCAGGCAGTCCAAGACATTAAAGGAGGAGGCAGCAAACATTCTTTTGACTTAGGTAGCAAGTGTTTCTTCTAAGCCGGGTACTGGTATTGCAACAATATATCTTGCCTGAGACAACTGGCTACACCGCAGTAATACATCTTACTCAAGGAAAATGCTTTTCTAAGACATCCTTATGCTTTTCTTAGGCTCTATGCTAATGATTATAATTGTAACAAATCTCAACTGGGAACCTGTTTCTCAAGACTTGTACCCCTGATCACACAGCAACAGGGTATCTTGCCCAGAGAGGTTGTCCAGAACCTGTTCTCCCCCGATTATCTTGTACCCAAGTTATCTTAGGATGTATGCCGTGGGAAAGGGCCTGGTGGGACTCTTAAAACCTTGAAGTATTCTTTTTATCTATTCCCAGCAGCCAGTTGAGAAGTATATAAGGCCCTGTTTAAATTAGTGGGGGTGGGTACTCGTTCTACCCCCTTCTGATGTCACATTCACTTTAAATAAAAATCCACACAAAGCTCTTAGTGACTGAGACTGTATTTGATCCCAGAGTTAAATCTCCTTTGGAGACCATGAAACTGGCTGTACCCTAAGCCATAAACTATCACATAGATGCAAAAATATTCAACCAGATATCAGCAAAATGAGTCCAACCATACATGAAAAGGATCACACATCATGATCAAGTTAGGTTTATCCCAGGGATGCAAGGGATGGTTCAATATCCACAAAATAATGTGATACACCTACCACATTAACAAACTGAAAAATAAAAACCATATGATCACCTCAGTAGATTAAGAAAAAGCTTTTGACAAAAGTCAACATCCATTTATGATTTTAAAACCTCTCCATAAAGTGGGTATATAGAAGGAAAATTTCTCAACATAATAAAAGTCATATATGAGAAGTCAACAGCCAACATCATACTTAATGGTGAAAAGTGAAATGCATTTCCCCTAAGATTAAGAACAAGACAAGAGTGTTTCCTTCGCCCCTTTTATTCAATGTAGTATTAGCAGTCCTAGTTAAAGCAATTAGACAACAACCAGAAATAAGAGAATTCCAAACTGGAAAGAAAGATGCAAAATTAATACTATTGGCAAAGAACATGATAGTATTCACAGAAATTCCTAAAGACATCACCAAAAAAAACTACTAGAGATTATGAATACAGTCAGTAAATCTGAAGGATACAAAATTAATATACAGAAATCTGCGGCATTTCTAACTACTAACAATGAACTGTAAGAAAGAAAGGAAGGAAATCCACCTACATTTACAATCACATCAGAAAGAATAAAGCATCTAGGAATAAACCTAAGGAGGTAAAAAACATGTGCTTAAAAAACTAAAAGACAGTGATGAAAGAAATCAACGAAACACAAGTGGAGGGAAAGATATATTATGTTCATGTGATAGTGAAAGTGTTAGTTGCTCAGTCACGTCCAACCCTTTACAACCCCAAGGATTGTAGCTTGTCAAGCTCCTCTGTCCCTGGAATTCTTCAGGCAAGAATATTGGAGAGGGTAGCCATTTCCCTTCTCCAAGGGAATCTTCCAGACCCAGGGATCAAACCCGGGTCTTCTACAATGAAGGCAGATTCTTTACCGTCTGAGCCACCAGGGAAGCCCTATGTGTTCACCAATGATAATAATTAATAATATAAAAATGACCAAACAATTCAAGGCAATCTAGACTCAATGCAGGCCCTATCAAAATACCAATGGCATCTTTCACAGAACTAAAATAATTTAAAACTTTGTGTGGAAACACAAAAGACCATGAAAAGCCAAAACAATCTTAAGAAAGAGCAGAGCTAGAAGTATCATGCTCCCTGACTTCAGACTATATTACAAAGTTGCAGTAGTAAAAAAAAAGTTCAGTACTGGCATAAAAACAAAAAATCAGCACATTTACAGTCAGTTAATGTATGACAGAGGCAAGAATATCCAGCGAGGAAAGATAATCACTTTAATGTGGTGCTAGGCATTCTGCTGCTGCTGCTACTACTAAGTCGCTTCAGTCGTGTCCGACTCTGTGCGACCCCACAGACGGCAGCCTACATGGCTCCCCCGGCCCTGGGATTCTCCAGGCAAGAACACTGGAGTGGGTTGCCATTTCCTTCTCCAATGCATGAAACTGAAAACTGAAAGTGAAGTCGCTCAGTCGTGTCTGACTCTTAGCGACCCCATGGACAGCAGCCTACCAGGCTCCTCCTCCCATGGGACTTTCCTAGACAACTACATAAAAAAGAAGGAAATTGGAAGATTTCCTCCCACCATATACAAAAATAAACTTAAAATGGATTAAAGACGTAAAAGTAAAACTGTAAACTATAAAACTCATAGAGAAAAACATGGGTAGAAGATTTTGTCTGTCTCTCTAGGCAAAGGCAACAAAAGCAAAAACAAACACATGGCACCTAATAAAATTTAACAGTTTTGCACAGCAAAGAAAACCACTGATAAAACAAAAAGACAACCTAGAGAAAGGAAAAAAGTACTTGCAAATGACATGACCAAAAAGGGGTTAATACGCAAAGTACAGCTCCTACAAGTCACTATCAAAAAATAAACCAATATTTTAAAAGTTGGGCAAAATATAAATAGATATTTTTCCAAAAAAGACATGCAAATGTTAATAGGCACATGCAAAGTTGCTCCATATCACTAATAATCAGTGACTGAGTAAGTGAAAGTCACTCAGTCATGTCCAACTCTGCGACCCCAAGGACGATACAGTCCATGGAATTCTCCAGGCCCGAATACTGGAGTGGGTAGCCTTTCTCTTCTCCAGGGGACCTTCCCAACCAAGGGATGGAACCCAGGTCTCCCCCACTGAAGGTGGGTTCTTTACCAGCTGAGCCTCAATGGAAGCCCAATCATCAGAGAAAAGCATATCAAAACCAGAATGAGATACTACCTCATATCTCACAGCTGTCACATCTGGCTATCATCACAAAGACTATAAATAATAAATGCTGGCAAGATGTGGTGAAAAGGGAACTCATGTACACTGTGCAGAGGAACGTAAATTGGCACAACCACTATGAAAAACAGTGGTGGTTGCTAAAAAACAAACAGAAAACAGAATTACCAATGATCCCTTTTCCACTCCTGGGTATATATCTGAAGGAAATAAAAACACTAATTCAAAAAGGTACATGTACCCCAGTGTTCACAGCAGCCATTAGTTACAACAGCCAAGATATGGAAGTAATGTAACTGTTCATCAATAGATGAAAAGATATAAAGAAGATGTAGTGAATATATGTGCAAGAGAATACTACTCAGCCATAGAAAGGAAATTTTGCCATCAGCAACAATATGGATGGAGTTGGAGGGTATTATGCTAAGTGAAAGTAGTCTGACAGAGAAAGACAAATACTATATGGTATTACTTATATGTGGAATCTGAAAGCTACACAAACTGGCGAGTATATATATAAAAAAATAGACTCAGATACAGAAAACAAACTAGTGATTACCATGAGGAAAAGTGAAGAAGGGAGGGACATGATAAAACTAGGGACTTAAGAGGTATACTACTATTATAAAATAAATAAGCTACAGGATAAAGTGTACAACAGAGGGAATACAGATAATATTTTATAACTAGAAATAGAATATAATCTTTAAAAATTGTGACTTATTTGTACAACTGAAACTTAGCAATAATACGGTATACCAATTATGCATCGATTTCAAAAATTCAGTCCAAAAGTTTTTTCCCCATAAGCCAATCTCTGTAGAAAGATAATAAAATTCAACTATAAATAATATGCTTCACTGTACATTCATATAGTTTTCACTACTAAAACTGAACACCAAAGGGGGTAAAGATTGTTTTAAAAAGACAACTATACAAAGAGACAAATTGCAAAATGTCTAAACATGCGTTTATATTGCCTTTTACAAAACACATACACACATAAAACAAGAACAACTTCAAAATTTAAAGCAAAACTCATCCAGAAATGTTTCCATTCAGGATGACAATGTTTAAGATGTCAAGAGGATTGCATATTACTAAGATGAAGTAATAATTAAAATGTAAACATATTGTATGTAAAACAAAGGAAAAACTTCCAGTCTGCCTCTATCTCTAGTGTGTAGGTGTGACAGGAAAGCACTAAATTTTATCCTCAAATGCTGAATCATCTCCAGTGATTCAAGCCAGTATTTATCTCATATAACTCTTGTGTAACAGCTGCATTCTGTATTTTTCTTTAAATGCCACTTATTTCAGTTACAGAGACAAAAGAAACCACAATAAATTGGAACAACCAAATACAACTTTAAAAGTCAAATTTTGACTATAACATCCTGTATTTCTGTCCCCCCCTCAAAAAAAGAATATACCATTCTCCTCACATACTGAACATATTCTGAATTATCCATATGAAAATTAGATTAACTATGTCTTCTTAGCCTTCAAGTCATCATATATGGATATAACTGCACAGGACAAGCTTCAAATTGAAATCCTCCACACAATAAAAATTAACTTGTTATGACCTCAAAGAATGAGTCACAGATATTCCAAAAGAGAAAGGAAAAGAATGTAAAAAATTACTATAGGTATCATTTATTATTTTCTTTCTATAAAAAAAGTTTTCATTCACATTGGACATAAATATAATCTGAACACAATTCAGTATTCAAAACTGAAAAGAAATCTTAAGTCTCCAACTCTTGAAAAAGTTCCCACAGATGCCACTATTATACAGATAGGCCATTAGCATTTTAAATGTACATTTTTACTTTGTCTTATAAAACTGTGTGTGAGAGAAATAAAATTATTAATAGGACAGAAGGGCAATGTGGCAGTGATGGAGATGATGAATTTCAAGGTCACAGAGTCCCCAGGTTTGGGTTGCTATGTGTCTCTGGGTGCGTTACATAATTCTGTAAGCCCTACTTGCCTTATCTGTAATGTGGGAATTATAAAAGGATCTTATGTCACAGGGCTTTTGTACAAGTATTAAAGAACAAACAAGATATTTAATACTCAGAAACCCTTCACTCAACAAATATTTGAGGCCTACTGGCCAACAAATTTTTGAGGACCTACTATATACAAGCCCCGTACAAGTGGCAAACCAAAGAAACGTACAGTCCTATCCTTAAAAAGCTTTTCAGTGGCAAAGATATACAACAATATGTACAAAAACATATAAACGTATGTATACTTGGAGGAAATGTTATAAAGGTTCAGTGATGGAGGAACTACTTTGATTTTCCAGGGGATACAAAAATGTTTTAGTTAAAGGGTAGTATATTCAAGTAGGGTCTGGAAAGATGAAAAGCCAGCAACAGCATTCTAGGGAAGCCTAATAGCATTAACAAAGGCCACCCAAGGTGGGGAAAGCAGGTTTATTAAGAGGTAGTACAGGGCTTCACAGGTGGTGCAGTGTTGCCACCTGCTAATGCAGGTGAATCCATTGCCAATGCAAAGAATCCACCTGCCAATGCAGGAGACTCAAGAGATGCAGGTTCAATCCCTGGGTTGGGAAGATCTCCTGGAGTAGGAATTGCAACCTACTCCAGTATTCCTGCCTGGAAAATTCCATGAACAGAGAAGCCCAGTGGGCTACAGACAATGGGGTTGCCAAGAGTCAGACATAACTAAAGACACATACACAAACACACACACACAAAGACAAGACTGCAGGACAGTGATAAAGGTAACATGCACAAAGGTAACATGAAAGCAATATGAAGAGAGAGGTAGCAGAAAGAACCAGGAGATCTCAACAGCCACAGTAAAGACTTCAAATTTTTATTTTGAACTACTATAATGGGAAGGAAACCATTATATTGAATAGGTTTATACATCAGGAAATAACCACAGCAACATGCTATTTGGCTAAAAGATTGGAATTCAAAGCATTCTGGGGCACTGAAACATGTTTTTGTTTGAAATACTATTGTTTGTTCCTTTCAGGTGGAAAATTCTAAAATATATTAGCCGTTTCCTGCCTAAGGCTTATATATATACTTAGGTCTTTCAACGTTGCTAATTATCAGAGAAATGAAAATCAAAACGACAATGAGATAGTGCCATAATTATACTAGCAAAATGGCTATCATCAAAAAATCCATAAATAATAAATGGAGAGGGTGTGGCGAGAATGAAACCCTCCTGCACTGTTGGCTGGGATGTAAATTGGTGAACCACTATGGAGAACAGCATGGAGGTTCCGTTAAAAACTATTATAAAAATATAGCTACCATATGATCCTGCAATCCTACTCCTGGGCATATATCTAGGTAAACACATAGTTCAAAAGAATACATGCACGCAAATGTTCACTCAGCACTGGTTACAATAGCCAAGACATGGACGCAAACTAACTGTCCATCAACAGAGGAGTGGATAAAGAAGATGTGGTACATATACGCAATGGAATATTTCTAAGCCATTACAAAGAATGAAGTAATGCCATTTTAGCAACGTCAGGGGACCTAGAGATTGTCATACTGAGAAAAGTCAGTCAGACGGAGAAAGAGAAATATCTGATGACATCACTTATATATGGAAACTAACAGACTCACAGACTTAGAGCATGAACTTATGGTTAGGAGTGGGGAGAGTGATACTTAGGGAGTTTGGATTGACACGTACACACATGACATGTATTTAAAATAAACTGAAAAAGAATGAATACATGTTTATGTATAACCAGTGATTCATGTTTATGAATCACTTTGCTGTACTCCAGAAACTTTCATACAACACTGTTAATCAACTATACTCCAATATAAAATTAAAAGTTAAGACATATCAAAAACACTAAAAACTAAAGTACCTTTTTCTTTTCCTCCCTTTTAAACACATCATGATTAGGACTTCCCTGGTTGTCCAGTGATTACAAACTGCCTGTCAATGCAGAGGACACAGGTCCAATCCCTGGGCCAGGAAGATTCCGCATGCTGTGAGGCAGCTAAGCCTGTGTGCCACAGCTACTGAGCCCATGCACCCTAGAGCCCATGCTTTGCAACGAGAGAAGCCGCTGTGATGAGAAGCCCACGCACTGCATTGAGAGGAGCCCCCGCTCACTGCAACTAGAGCCTGTGCACAGCAACAAAGACTCAGCACAGCCAAAAGTAAATAAGTAAATAAATAAATCAGTGCTCTCTTAAAAGAAAAAAATCATGATCAACAGCTATGCTAAGTTTAGCCATGCTGCTAAACTTATGAAAGTTTACTGTTTTTCACTTGTCTCTTCTATGTTGTTGAGCTAACAATATATAATTGTTCAAAATCCTGGGCAACAGAACTGATAAAACTTCCAGGCATATAAATAAATGAGTCAAACTGTGAAGAGATTAAATTCCTTTTTTTCCCCCAATAAAATCATCTATATTCACCATCTGTCAGTGATTGTTTAGAAATATCTAAGGTGTCCTTACTTGGTTAACTATGGATAAACAATCTAGCTTGGTTTTCCACTCTTACTCAAAGGATACTGTAAATTTTTGGAAAAATTCTAAAACTGCAGTTATTTGATCCACCACCAACTCTTTAATCTCCCTGTTGAGCTCCATATCAAAACACACCATTTGGTGTACTCCACGCCCTCTCCTTGTCTGACTCAGCAACTCCACTGCTCACAGGACTCTTCTCCATATCCCTCTTCCCCTTACTCGAAGCAAAAATGCCTTTCAAATTCCAGTTGAGCTGTTTCAAATCCTAAAAGATGATGCTGTGAAAGTGCTGCATTCAATATGCCAGCAAATCTGGAAAACTCAGCAGTGGCCACAGGACTGGGAAAGGTCGGTTTTCATTTCAATCCCAAAGAAAGGCAATGCCAAAGAATGCTCCGACTACCGCACAATTGCATTCATCTCACATGCTAGCAAAATCATGCTCAAAATTCTCCAAGCCAGGTTTCAAGGGTACGTGAACTGTGAACTTCCATATGTTCAAGCTGGATTTAGAAAAGGCAGAGGAACCAGAGATCAAATTGCCAACTTCTACCGGATCATCGAAAAAGCAGAGAGTTCCAGAAAAACATCTACTTCTGCTTTATTGATTATACCAAAGCCTTTGACTGTGTGGATCACAACAAACTGTGGAAAATTCTTCAAGAGATGGGAATACAGACCAGCTGACCTGTCTCCCAAGAAATCTGTATCCAGGTCAAGAAGAAACAGTTAGAACTGGACATGGAACAACAGAGTGGTTCCAAATAGGGAAAGGAGTACATCAAAGCTGTATATTGTCATCTTGCTTACTTAATTTCTATGCAGAGTACATCATGCGAAATGCCAGGCTGGAAGAAGCACAAGCTGGAATCAAGATCACTGGGAGAAATATCAATAACCTCAGACATGCAGATGACACCACTCTTATAACAGAAACGAAGAAGCAAAAGCGAAAAACAACTAAAGAGCCTCTTGTTGAAAGTGAAAGAGGAGAGTGAAAAAGCTGGCTTAAAACTCAACATTCAGAAAACGAAGATCATGGCATCTGGTCCCATAACTTCTTGGCAAATAGATGGGGAAACAATGGTAACAGTGAGAAATTTTATTTGGGGGGTTTCCAAAATCACTGCAGATGGTGACTGCAGCCATGAAAATAAGACATTTGCTCCTTGGAAGAAAAGCTATAACCAACCTAGATAGCACATTAAAAAGCACAGACATTACTTTACCGACAAAGGGCCATCTAGTCAAAGCTATGGTTTTCCCAGTAGTCATGTACGGATGTGAGAGTTGGACTATAAAGAAAGTTGAGTGCCAAAGAATTGATGCTTTTGCACTGTGGTGTTGGAGAAGACTCGTGACAGTCCCTTGGACAGTAAGGAGATCCAACCAGTTCACCCTAAAGGAAATCAGTCCTGAATATTCGTTGAAAAAAACTGATGCTGAAGCTGACACTCCAACACTTTGGCCACCTGATGTGAAGAACTGACTCAGAAAAGACCAAGATGCTGGGAAAGACTGAAGTTGGGAGAAGGGGACAACAGAGGATGAGATGGTTGGATGGCATCACTGACTCAACGGACATGAGTTGGAGTAAACTCCAGGTTTTGGTGATGGACAGGGAGGCCTGGCGTGCTGCAGTCCGTAGGGTCACAAACAGTCGGACATGACTGAGTGACTGAACTGAACTGAAACTCATTTCCTTTCCACCTCAAAAATGCTGCCACTTTATTCTCCTTTGCCCTAGTCCCGGGAAGAAAGGTTTCTCTAAATTTTCAAGGTTAAGTCCTTCTGTCTCTGCTATTGATAGCCTCTCTTGCTTTATCAATTATTTCATCTGTTTTTTTATCTCACTCTATCACCTTTACCCTTTTACAAGTGGTTAAAAGTAAGTAAACAAATAAATAGGGGACTAAGTTTTGTTTGCTCTCCTGCCACCTGCTCTGACACACTAGTTCTCCATTGCTGACTACACCAATCTGATCACCACCCCCTACCTAAAGAGGAGCCAAACAGTCGTCCACAGCCAAACTCATCTTCAAAAAAAAAAATCATGATCCTAATTCTCATGAATTTGAAATTTATCCATAAACCATACTGCCTATCAACAGAATTCAAACTCTTAACTTTTTCAACAGTCTGGCTAAATTTTTCAATCTGGTTGAAGATATTTTTCCTGGTTAAATTTTTCAACTATCTCTCCTTGAAAACTATCTTGGGCTTGCTATCTTTTCCCTACCAAGAAACTTCTATAAAATAAGATCTATAATCACACGCTTTCTCATGCTACCTTAGTCTGTTGTCTTCTACTTGGAGACTGTGCCCTTTAACTTGGGGGACCTCCACTAACTCTGAATGGTTAACTGCAGTACAGAATTGGACTACAGTTCATCAGTAGCCAACTGAAAAGATACTTTCTTCATGATCTGTATCCTTTATAACAGAACTCTAATCAGAAGTTTAGCACTTTCCTGAGTTCTGTCAGTTGTTTTAACATATCACTAAACTCAATGAGATCATGGGAATACCTAAATTTGCGGCCAATTTGTAATGAATTGACTGGGGATCGTTTGTTACCAGCCACCCAAAGTACAGCCAGCTGATACCTAAAGTAAGCACAGTCTTGTTGGGCCCTTAACTCTTGGAGTCTGCACTAACTCTGGGTGCTAAGAGACAGAACTGCGCTGCAGTACACCAGCTGGGGCTGAAACAAAATACTTCCTTCCAAAGTCTTTCCATCAAATCAAGACAAAGTTCTTAAGCCCATTACTCAAGACTATTCAAGATACTTCTAATACACCACAGGAAATAAAATTTTGTCAGCATCAACGAAATCACTGCAATAAATGCTGTGACTGGAAAAGTGAATAGGAAAATGAAGGGTATAGGGGAGAGATAAAACAATATTCATGTAGAGATGGCCAACAGGCACATAAAAAAAGCTCATCATTGCTATTAGAGAAAAGCAAATCAAAACCATAATGAGGTACCACCCAACATTGGTCAGAATGGCCATTCTTCAAAAGTCTACAAATAACAAATGCTGGAGACAGTGTGAGGAGAAGGGAAGCCTCTTACACTGTTGGTGGCAATGTAAATTGGTGCAGTCACTTCAGAGATTTATACAGAGGTCCCTTAAAAAACTAAAAATAGAGCTATCACATGACCCTGCAATCCCACTCCTGGGCACATATCTAGAGAAAAACATGGTTGGAAAGGGTACATGCATCCCAACATTCACTGCAGCACTGTTCACAACAGCCAAGACATGGAAGCAATGTCCATCAACAGAGGAATGGATAAGGAAGATGTGGTACAGATATAAATGGAATATTACTCAGCCATTAGAAAGAATGAAATGCCATCTGCAGCAACACAGATGGAGATTATCACACTAAGTGAAGTAAGTCAGAAAGAGAAAGACAAACACCATATGGTATTACTTATAAGTGGAATCTAAGATACGACACAAATAAACTTATCTACAAAACAGAAACACATTCACAGACACAGAAGAGACTTGTGGTTGCCAATGGGGGTGGGGTAGGAGGGAGGATTGGGAGTTTGGGATTAGTAGATGCAAACTGTTACATGAAAAACAACATATGTGTGTGTGTGTGTGTGTATGTGTACAACTGAGTCAATTTGCTGTACAGAAGAAATTAACACAACACTGTCAATTTTTTTTAAGAAATACATCAGCTATATGTCAATAGAAATTTTTTAGAAAGCAGAAACCTAAAATAAAAAATTCATTTAAAAGCATAGCTAAACTCTTAAAATAGGTAAGAGGAATTGCCAGAAGTCATAAATGAAGAAAGAAAAGAAGCAAGAAAGCAGAGTGCTGTACTAGTATCATGAGCCACGGTTTCCCCGAAGAGTTAAGAACTCAAAGCCTGGCAGGAAATGAGAAACACAACTTCTGGCTCATTCAAGACAGAACTGGATTTAAGCCCTCTGTATAAAGCTAAGATTTTTGTGAAAAGGCTTAACTAGAAAAAAAACAAAAATCACTCGTCAGGTAAAGAAAATGACAGGGCAATTTCTCTGTCCTGGTCTGGTCTCTGGAGGAGACGAGATGCAGTTTCCTCTGAAAATTCATAAGTACAGTCTACCTTCATATGCGTTTAAAGTTCTAAATATAACCTCACA